>JAUMHR010000069.1:9956103-9977367 GCA_032361145.1 Enteromius fasciolatus
TTTTACAATTTCAAAAAACTTAATTCTGTGTGTTTTATAAGCTTGTTTCCCCATGGGGACCTAACAAATGTCCCCACAAGGTCAAAATTTACTAGTATTCCTATCTTTGTGGGGACAATTGGTCCCCACGGGAATATAAAAACCAGTACATATATATACACACACACACACACACACACTATCAATGCTAAAAACTTTTCATCAAGAATCTTTGAAATGGAAATCTATTGTGACACTTCAATGTCTACATCCTTGGTGAATAAAAGTATCACTTTCTTGCAAAACCGACCTCAAAGTTTTGAACGATTGTGTAATGCGGTGAACATAACATCTAAGTGATTTTTAAAACAGTGCTTGCAGTCTAGTGCCAAAGCTGCTGTAAATGAATGCAGGAACACCGTGTCCTTCAGCTTCGTCACAACAGTCACGCCCAACCCTTGTGCTGTTTGTATGGTTAGGGATTTACTGTGAGTGTTATTATGTATTCTGGTAAAATGTCAACACCCCATATCAGTGTAGGTGGAACGAGGAGTGCAATACAACCCATCCCAGCCTGTTCAAATGAACTTCACTGAACCTCACGGGATTAAAGAGGAATGTTCATGTCAAATGTTACACTGATTGATATGAAGCTGGCAGTACACCAGCTTTTGAAGCTGCGTGACTTGTTATTGCCATTGATGAAAGGTGTAAACGTCACCCAAATTACTTCACTGACTACTTAACAACCACACAGCTTTTTTTTTTTTAAAAAAGTGAAAAAACACATTTTTCAAAGCAACAGCATCAATGTGTCCATACCATGTGTCCATATGTGAAACAGTCTTTGCTGTCTCATATAGGCTGTTTCAGGGACACAGTGTTCTCTTTGCAAACTTACGGTAGATATGCAGTGAATTTGCAGCACATTTACTTTTCCGCTAAGCATCAACCCTGTGGTTTCAGTCAAGCGCGTCTGGAAAATGCTATGGGATGTTTGTTTTCTATAGGACAGATTTTTTGACATGCTTATGCAGCTCTGGGACTCTTTCCAACTGCTCTGCTGAAGCACATGCAGTTCCTCTGACTGACTGAGAGAGAGAGAGAGTGAGCGAGAGAGCAAGGGTGTGTGGGAGGTTCAGCTAAGTTCGTTTGCGCGGTGACGGGAGGGGGAGACAATGGGAGCTCTGCCAATAGTAAGGTTGAACACAGGCAGTAGTCTCTGCTATATCAAGACAGTGGAGAACAAAATGTTCTCTGGCCTATTTACTTCAATCTGAAAGTGTGTAGTTAATTTCCTTCAGATGTGTGGGTTGATACGAAATACTTTCAGGAAGCTGGCATGTCTTGTGATGTGATGAACATTACCCATAATTCAAACAGCATTTTGATCACATATTTTGTACATATCATACCATTCATTTGTCTCACTTTACTCTGTACTAAAAACATATTCACAATATTTGTTGCAATGGCACTAAGTGTTTAATAAATAATAATAATAAAAAAACAGATAAATGTTATGCTTTTGTAATTAATTTTTTGAACACATTAAGTACATTGTACCTAACAATTAATGTGCTTTTAATGCAAATACATAGAGAGTATTTGTAGCTTAAAAATATTGCCATTAAATGATTTTTTTAAGTTAAAAGTTAAAAATACAGTTACAGGATCTAAGACACAAATATGCATATTGACCCAAAATATGTTTATAAAATTGCTTAGAGAAGAGCCAAAACGGATAAAGCTAGTTTATTATCAAATACACTAGGCCACAATGTTAAAACTTAAGGAACTTGTGTAAAAGAGGAACAACAGAAGTTGTCGTTTTGGCTAAACAAGTTTCTCATTTTAAGCCAGTTTGATGAAATGTGCTTTTCAAGCATTATGTACACTTATATCAGACATAAGATGAGTTCAGACAAATTTGATAGTGGCACTATTTTCCTGAATTCAGCCTTTGTGTGCCCTTACTTCTCTAAAAGTGCTTTATCAGGTCTTATCTTTATCAGCCCCACTGAATGTGAAAGTGTCAACCAGATTTCTCAATGAAACAATCAATATAAAAACAGCCCTTGACAAGATTATAGTCTTTCAACGGTGCCATTACAGAACTTTATCATGACTCTGACCTAAGAACGCTCTTCAATTCAAGCTGTTTTATTGACCATGTGATCCCAAAGACCACTCCGTCCTTTTTCTGTGGTTTGAAGATGTTTCTGAAGCTTAGCTTGGACAAAAACAGCACTCTTAAGAATTCAGAGCCTTTGTTTATTATTTTAAATGCTGTATTTGATGGCGGCATACAGTAAAACCGATAGCCTATTGTCTTCACAAATACATGTAAAAAGAAAAACAATCACTTCGGCCAAAACAACCCCAAAACCCTCTCAAGAGCTCATTTCAAGATACATATAAAAACCACGGAATTATTACTACGAGCTAAAACCAAGGCTAATATAGATCGATCACCGACTGCATGCACATGAGGCCATGCATACATGCATCGACTGGAGGATATGGTTTGCCCTTTATCGCTTATTATTAAACCCACAAGACATACCTCACATATAAATGCTCAAAAAAAATTATTGCATTACCTCTTCATCGCTGAGTTCACCATCTCTCCAATTAAATCACTGCAATCCGAGTTTTGAATTGTGTATTTGTAACGCTTGAATACACCGCAGACGCAACTGCCGTCTGCAGCTTGTTTATCTCTGCTCTAAAGGGGCTCGACTGTAATCTTTGTATATGGGCTGTGTGTCAAAATAAAAGTCACGGCGGGCATAGTCATTCATTCTAAACAAATATAATAATATGTCTATCTATCTATCTATATAAAGAAATTTTAACAATAAAATAAAATATATAAATATTTTAAAAAAACACCCCCACACACGTGTGTGTATTTACTATAAGTTTATATAAGTATATATTATATTTTACGTTTATATTTATAAGGACTATACGTTATTAAAAAAACAAATAAATAACGTATAGGGTTTATAAATATAAACGTAGTATATAATATAAACGTATATATGTCTAAAAGAAAACATTCAAAAGTAAAGAAAACGGGGGGAAAAAACTACATTTCCCTTTGTTTCCTCTCGAAGTTTACACTAACAATATCCGGGTCAGAGGAGGCGAATTTCCGCGCCTTTTCATAGTCGAGATGGATGAGAGGGTTAAACAACCTGCAATATTTTAACTGTATCATTACATTATGGACTAAATTAAGCTTCTATACACATGCTTCAGATGCAGACGACCTGGTGACACAGGATAACATCGAAGTATGTTGCTTCCGTCTGACGTCGCCAGACTTGTGCTGGGTAAGTTCAGTCTTGTTGTGTCTATCAAGGAGAAGCTAGCGAGCTAATACTCCGTTCCTGATTACAGTATATGTAATTATGTTATTTGTAGTAAATATTTAGACCATTACGAAATTGAGACACCTTTGTCAGAAAACTCAGTCAGTGTGAGGCTGTGATGTGTGAAAAAAGCTGAGATGACCGATAACAGTAACGCTAATGGATGAGTTATCTTCTATTTTTAAAATAAAAAATTTCAGTTGAAATTATGTGTAATTTACTTTCAACTTTTAGGCTACCTGCAGCAAGAAGGGCTCACTGCCACGAGCCGAGCCTTTATATACGAGAGTCCAAACCTGAAGGAATATGCGGAGCACAGCTCAGAGGACGGGGTCATCCCTGCCTGTGTGTTTGTATGTGTCAAATTCATGATTGATGACAGGGTAGTAAACGTCCATAATTTACTGGCGTGTGTTAAGATTGTTTACTAGATAACATATTTTGTTAATGTTGATTCTTCTCGTTTTCCAGTCTCTTTTTGGGAAAAACCTGATAACGATTTTAAATGAATATGTTGCTGTTAAAGCAAAAGGTGAGTGCCCTTAAAAGTAAATGAAATGTTTTGAGGTACACTGTGAATCTGTTTCCATTTTAAGATGGTTGTCATTTCTTCTGCAGAAACAAGTCAAGAAAATCAAATCCCAGCTGTGATGACATCACTGTGGAAAAAGCTTGACTTCACACTCAACCAAATCAAGTGAATTAATTTTTGGTTGTATCGAATGCTTCAATTTTGTTATGCCCTGTACTTATTAAAATCTATTTGTATTGTCCACAGGTCTCTGCAGAATTCTCCTGCAGTGCAGCTGAATCAGCGATGTGAGTTGCTCATTGTTTGAGAGAAATTGTGTTCCTAATAACTCTGAATTATTAAAATTAGATAGATATAACACAAATATAATATAGACATGGTATGGGATGTAAAAATGTGTATACAATTTGAGGTGATTTTTTGTTGTTGTTGTTGTTTATTTGATCAAAGAATACAGTAGAATTGTATTTTTAAATACATTTTTATTTAATACTTTTTGTATAAAAATATTTTTTATTCTTTTGTTGAATAAAAAATTCAAAAGTACATAATTGAATTGAAATAGTTTTTTGTTGTATCATTATAATTGACTTTACTGATCAGTTGAATGCATAAAAGTATTAATTTCTTTCAAAAAACGTACAAACCCCAAACATTTGAACAGTATTGTTATTTGTTTTTCTGTCACTAAGTGCGCACTATGAATAGCATTCAAAATATGAGACTCCAACATAGACCCTTGTTGGCAGCGCAGTCTCCCATCGTTGGGCACCCACCTGTGACTCCAGTAGTTCAGTGTGTCCCCAGCACTGTGTCCACCCCTCAAGGCATGCTGGGGCATTCCACCCCAGTGTCTTACACTTCCCAGCATAGTAGACCTGTCACTCTCTGCCTTGGTCAGCCAGGTGAGTCATGAAAAACAAGTATGAATCCCATTTTTCTGTGAAATTTGTAAGTACCCTCTTTCCATTGTGCTGTCATTAAATCTTCATAGGGGAGTCACCATTGCATATTCTGGTTCCTGATAATAGACTGAATCCAGGACCTTTGAATCCAGGGCCTTTGTCTCCGGCTCGCAGGAAATGGTAAGATGAAAGTGATGACAACCCAAGAAATATGTTGCATTTTCACTTTTTCTATCATTTCCAGATCAATCTCTAACAGTAATAATTAATTTAAAGTGAAACTGTTTTGTGCTGCAGTGACTCGCCGAGGCGGAGAGGAGGTGGTCAGTTGGGTGCCAGCGGGACCAGCAGGGCCACTGTAGTGTCCAGCACCCTCACTGTGGAATCTCAAAGTGAAGAAACTGTGACGGAGAATTTATCTGTGAGTCATTTCTGCTGATTCTTTTCTCTCTCTTTTTTATTTTTTCAAGGAGTTTGTGTTGACTCCTGTGTAATTGAATATCATATATTTGTTTTTTAACAGCAAATAGTTATAGAAAATGCCAGAGAAAAAATTCTCAATGATAGATCCTTACAAGAAAAACTTGCTGAAAACATCAACAAAATCTTGGCAAGGTAAATGCTAAATAACGGGCAATAAGCAAAGCCCACTGAAATCTTACTAAACATAAAACAGCAAAACACTGAGATCTCACTAAACACATGTTCTAATATCACTTTAACAGTGATAGCAGTCCTCAGACATCAAAAGCCGCCTGCAGTGCTGTGGAACAAGAGCAGTCCATTGATGAAATCCTGGGCCTCCAGGTGTGTGCACATCATTTACTGTTTGTTTTGTATATGTTGACAACCAAATCAAGCCTTAACCTCTAAAATTGTTTTAGGGGGAAATCCATATGACTGATGATGCCATCCAAGACATATTGACGCAGACCGAGTCAGACCCAGCATTTCAGGCACTCTTTGACCTCTTCGACTATGGTAGGTTTTTGAGCAAATCAAAATCTGTTATAAAATCTAAACTGATCAGTGTCTCGCTGATAGCCTTTCTTCCATTTATTTGAAGGGAAAAGTAAAACGGCTGAAGGCAGTGAACAGGCTGATGGGAGTTTAAGTACTAGTACCAGCGCACAAGAGGGTGATGAGACCGGGCATGTAGACAGCGCCTCTGAAACCGGTAAGATGGCTTTACTTTTTAAATTGGCACAGGTAATTTTCTGTATATATGTTTAATTATACGAACAATGGTTCAAATATTTAGGGTCTGTGAATAATTTGTATTTTATTTTATTTTTTTGTCTACATTTTTAAGTGTCCTCTGCTCACCAGAGCTATGTTTATTTGATCAAAAATACACTACAACAGTATTTTTTTTTTTTTCTATTCATTTTATTTTAAAATAATTTAAAATAACAGCCATTACTTCATTCTTTGCTGTCAGAAGATCCCAAATATGCTGCTTCTATGCTTATTTGATGCTTGGGAAACATTTCTCACCATCGGTGTTAAAAAAAACTAAATTTGGTCCGAAATTCTTTGAAAAAATAGAAGGTTCAAAAGAATGGTGTTTATTTAAAATAGAAAACATAACATTGTATTATGTCTTCACTGCTGTTCCTGATCAATTAGTTTGTATCCTTGTTGAATACAAGTATTACTTTCTTACTGATCCATAACTTTTCAGTGCAGACACGATATATGAACTGATTTTATTTATGATTTTAAGGTACTGGACAGGAGGAGCCCACACCAGGTGGAGAAAGTAGTGCACAAAACCCAAGCACACAGTCTGAGTCTAAAAGCAAAAGGAAATCATCCAACCTTCATAATTCAACAAAGTCTGCTTCCACAGCTTCACAGCCACGGATTGTACCCAAACAAACTGGTCGAGGATCTACAAACTGTAAAAGAGGGCCAGCTAGGACTAGAGTTTTATCTGGTAATAAACAACCCCAAAGTGCCTCTTCAAGTTCAAACGATAAATTGGATTTGCGTCCACCTGACCAAACCGTATCAAGCTCTTCTTTGACAGAGGAAGGAGTCGGCATGGACATAGATGAGCCAGAAATTGAAGCCTCTGAGAGTGTAAATATTCAGGTAGTTACTCTGGAGAGCTCAAACACGAATGAAACATCAAATAACAATGAAAACAGTCAAGTTCCTGTTTCAGGTGAGACATTGCAAACCCCATCCACCACTGAAACCACTAAAAACACATGTGCGATTGAGCCTGGGAGAGTAACAGGAATAGGACAAAATGAGGATATGGAAACATCTTTATCCATTCATAGTGAGGCTGTGCCCTCACTTTGCTTGCCTCAACCTGACACAGACATGTCTGCCAAAATGGCTTCTCCGCCCTCTACAAACAAGAAGCCTTTAATACCTTCCGGCACTCAAACTCAGTCCAGTCCTGTCAAAAACAACCTCTCTACATTAGCTACTACTGCTACTACGCCATGCATTTCTGATGCCCCGGCCAGGGAACCTGATCCCAATAAGATTGTTTCTCTGAAAATCATCATCAGTGATGAGCAGGATGAGGTCTCAACTGATGCAGCACTGAACCAGGCGGTGTCCAGCATCACCAGTGACCGCATTCCCACAATCTTCCTGTCCTCTCCTGCCAAATCACCTGCCAAGACTTTGCCTGCAACCTCTGCGATCATAACACAAGAGGAAACGGCTCAGGCGGTGAGCTGCTTACAGGGTGCAGAGGGTGTTGGATCATTTGGAACACCTACGAGGAGCGTGCAGAGTAGTGGACAGCCTGTGTTGGGACGTCCCGCGGGTCAGGAAACCGGGTTCATTCAGCTGTTGCAAGCTAACCCCACCTTTGGGCCTTCAAGCAGCTATTTTGTTGTAACCGATCCGACTGCTGCCGAGCAGCGGTCAAATGTTGTGCTGCTTCCAAGTAATATGCCTCAAGGGAGTGTGTCTTCAATGTCACATGTGGTAGCGACTCCACCTCGCCAGAGGACTGTGGTGTCCATGGGAGCAAATGTCTCTCAGACCTATTCGCCTGGTGAGTTAGTTTGGTTATAAGACATTTTAAACTTTTATTTAGGTTGTATGTTTCCATGTTTATGTTGAGGTACTCATTTGCAGACTTTATTTAGTCTTCCTCGGAAATTAAGGGTGCATGTTTAAAATTCTTTTTTTTTTCTTTAGGCTCCACAATCATTATATCTTCTCCAGTTCAGCCCATGTTACAAAACCTGATGCTTCCAGTATCTGTAATGGGGCAAAAAACTGGAAAACTCACAGTCCTTCCCAGTCAGGTTAGTAACTTTGAGGCGTACAGGTTTTGTGACAAAATAAATGTTTTATTCAGTTTATATTTATTACTTTTCTTGTACAGATGTTGACTTTGCCATGTTCAGCCACTGTGAGGCAGCCTGCAAAAGTTATCTCTCAACATAAATTGGCACCCAAGGAAAACACTGACATGGGTAAGACATTTGTCATTTACAGATGGGGTGGGGTTGTATTTATCTAATTCTAAAGAATTTATATAGCCTACTTAATCTGCTTATATACATGTTTTTGTTTACATAATATATGTGTGTATATTTATGTATATATATAATACAAACACATGCATGTATATATTTAATAAAAGTATGTTTATATATTAAATATTTGTGTAAAATATAAGAATATAATATATGTACATTTTTCTAAATGTATACTGTGTGTGTATTTATATATACATATATAATTTTTTGATTTTATTTTTTTAAATAAATTGACAGTTTGATAACAAATAAGATAATATTACGGTTTAATGTCAACTATTGTTTTTCCAGATATTTAAGTTTTAACTAGATTCCTAACATCTTTAGCATAATTAAAAAAAGGTTACAATTTTCTTTCACGCGTGTTTGTGGATCTTGCATCTGTGTAATGACTTGTTTGCTGATTTTCAGGCAAAACAGGAACTTCTGGGTCTGGTCAAGTGCTTCCCCAGACCTCTGAGCAACAAAAGATTGTGAGCGCAACAAGCCCCAGCCATCGGCGGATACTTTGCTTTGACGTCACGCCAGAAACCACCACACCTGGACAGAATTCTTCACAGACTAGCACACTCACGTCCTCTGCTGCTGCTTCTTCTCCAGCTCAGCAGGTTCAGAAAGAAATCACACAGACTGAACCAAAACAGCCTTTAGTTTCTGACACCTGCAAAAGAAGAATAGAAACCGTTAGGCTTCCAGAAGTAAATCCCAAAGCAGGTGCAAAGAACTCAGAAAAAGTCACCATATTTCATCAACAAAAAGAAGCCCCAAAAAGCAAAGTGACTGAAAAGGGACCGAATCTAATTGTTGTATCAAACGCTGCATCTTCCAACAACGCTGCCGCTGAGCTAGAGGCTCTCAATAGATCTGAATCACAGAAAAAATCGTCACAGAAGGAAGATGGCGGAGTGGTTTCAAAATCTTCTCCTTCAGGGCCAAAGCAGAAACCAGCAGGCAGCACAAAAGACAACACACAGGAAGAATCCAGTGAAAAGAAGCAGTTAAAACCAGCAGAAAGATCCTTAGAAAAAACTGCCTTACAGAACTCAGGCGTCACTGCGAATAAAGAAAATGAGCTGGATAGCTGTCAGACACCCGCACGACCATCTGAAGATCTCGCAGCTTCTACGGCAAAATCTACAACTCCTGTATCGAGCAGTTCCAGTAAAACCATATGCAAGACGAGCCCTCTTACTAAACAGGCCGTTGAGATGCTGCAGGACATACAAGGCCAGGCTCCCGCAGCCACTCCACCGAAGAGACCGGTGGCTGGATGTCCAGATCTCCCGCTCCCGAGAACACCTGGACCAGGACGGGCACAAGAGGAGCTGACGGACGGATTGAGAACCCCGTCCCGAACACGGCTCAGGAGGGAAGGTGAAAGCACTCCGAGGCATCTCCCCCCTCCCGCCACACCTGACATCCCCTCCTGCAGTCCTGCCAGCGAGGCGGGGAGTGAGAACAGCATTAACATGGCCGCCCACACTCTCATGATCCTGTCACGTGCCGCCAGGACAGGAGGTCCTCTGAAAGACAGCTTGCGTCAAGAGGAGGCCAGTGCTGGGAAATCTGGCATCCCTAAAGGAAAGAAGCGTAAGCAAATTGAATCGAGCCCGCCTGCAAAGAAAGAGCTACAGCTTTCCAGCTCCTCAAGCAGTAAAAAGAAATCAAAGGTGAGCTAATATTTTATTGGTTATTTGGGGAAAAAAAGTCAAGATTAGAAAGAAATATATACATATATTTATATTCACATATGAAAAAAATTTATTGTATTGGAAGTACTTTTACTATACATTAAATAATAGTAGTTTCTTGATTATAATATTTAAAAAAATTCAACTAAACTAAACATACACTGCTTAAAGTTCTTAAAACGATATACAAAACATTTTATTATTTGTTACTGTGTGCATATTTACATGTTTTTATTTGTTTAAATAATTATAATATGTATTATATGTATATATTATATATAATTGGACTGTCAAATATTTAATCTTAAAAAATCACATCCAAAATAAAAGTTTATGTTTACATAATATATATGTATGTGTCCGTGTTTTATATACATAAATAAATTGTGTGTGTGTTTTATTGTATTTTATGTTATTTTATTTTGGATGTGATTTAATCATTTAACAGCCCTAATAATTGTAGAAAACAATAATTGATTGATTTTCAGTACTAAATCAAATATATATAATGTTAAAATCTGAATCAAGTCACTGGTGGCTGAATGTAACCTCCACCGAAAAAAGCATCTCAGACCGGTTATTTATTCCATTTATACAGCTATACCATTCATTTAGTACGTCCTGCCCAGACAATAGGCAGTATATGGCAAGTCCGGCCAATCAGAGGAGTCTGACTCATTTTTGTCTATTTGTGTACCTCAGCATGCATCATCAGATATCTTAACATTGCTCAACTGAATTCCTTTTTTATTTTCCAGAAGCAGAAGAAGCTGCTGGACTCCTTTCCTGAAGATTTGGATGTTGATAAATTCCTGTCATCCCTGCACTATGATGAGTAATGACACCGAGGACGAGCTGCGCTGCCAGCCACCATTTCAGGGACATAACAAGCCAAGTGTGCTACTGAGAACAGATCTATTCAGTACCCATTCTGAATAGCTGCTTTCTGTTTTACATTCAGAATGTGACATACTGTACATAGACACCATATCAGCCCAATAATCATATTCATGCATTTTAAGATGTTCATTTACAAACGAATTAAGCACTCTTCAGAACAAACAAGAAAATAATTTAAAACTGTGTTTTTTGACTACATTTGTGAAAGAGGGTCAGTTCAGCTGCTTCATTACAACCAGCTGTTATTTAGTTTGTCTGCTTTTGTGTTTTCCATCAACTGCACCATGTGACTACATTTCTGTGCACATTTTTAAGAAAGCTGGTGCCTCTTTGTACAGCCTCTAGGTGGTATTCTTCCTTTACAGTATGGATAGAGAAGTTGAACGTTACTGTCTTCTGTCCTTTAGATGGTTTATTATATGATGAATTTTAATAAATCACTATTTGACTTCTTTGTTCAGCTGTGGCATATTTATATAACACCTCAATCAAATTTTTCTTTATTGTTCTATAACATATCTTTAGCTGCAAATCAGCCTATTAGAATTTAGATTTCTGAAGGATCGTGTGACACTAAAGTATAAAGAATGGCTGCTGAAAATGCCTGATTGGTGAGTACAAATAGTCTTACTCAAGTCAATGCACTTATATGCGCTGGGGTGTGTGAGGTAAAATGAGGTCACTGGGAATGAAATGAGGGCAAGCAAGGTTCTGTAAGTCCTGGAGGCAACAATAAATCATTTCCCCAGCTGTTTAACATTCTCTGTACTCACATATACGCTCTGTTATTTTGATAGCTAATCCAAACTAGGTCAGCCAGCCAAATCAGAGATGCCATATCTTAATGCTTTTACATTTGCCCCTTTTTTCTCACGAGTTTCAGACCAGCAGCACTATGTCAATGTTTTTTTAGTTGTCAAATGTTAAAAACTTAAATAGCAACATAGTACTTTAGATACCTGTGAAGTAAAAATTACATTTTTTTAACATCACTTTCCTCCGGTGCTGAATCATTTTCAACTCTTAGCAGCCAAACCAAACATTAATGTTCATATTGTGTAGCAAACGTCTTTTCTGCTGGCTGAAGATAAATGCCTTTGATCTGCAGTAGAGATGAACATGTCCTGTTGAGAAAACCAATAACAAAAGCACATGCTTGTAATTCTAGGGAAAAATGTTTTACAGAGAACAAGGGTAGAAAATGATACAGTCCATTACCGTCGAGTGCAAAAGCTGAATCTACTTTCCCAACAATTCCAGGTCAATCCATATGCATTTTCCTTGGAAACCCATGATCCATCACACTCTTTATCTCATCGTAGCTTAGAAAAATACATTTTCTGTAAATGTCTGAAGTGAAGTTATCTGATAAACTTTAAATCGCTACATTTAGCCATTTTTAAACAATGTGATCTTTAGATCATGACATTTGAAAAAAAATTAAGTTACCTGAAATAGTAGTCTCCTGTGAAAAAAATAGGTCTTTCCGTGTTCAATGACATGAACAGCAGCATCTGTTTTGTTTCACTGACTCCGGTTTCCGAACTACCCAGTATTTAAGACCTAGTAAAGGAATAAATATTTAAACTACTGTTCCAAAGATTTTAAAAATTTCCAAGATTTTTATTGTCACCAAAGAAGGTTGCATTTATTTGAATAAAACAAAATATTACAAATTACTATTTATTTGTATACTACAAATAACATACACTGTAAAAACAATCCATAAAATTTACGGTAAAAAACTGGCAGCTGCGGTTGCCAGAAGGTAACAACGCTTTAGGTTTTTTACGCATTTGAGTTAAATACAGTTAAATACCGTTATTTTATTAACTGATACAATGTTAGCTATTGAAGTACTGAAATCTGTTTTGTAGCTTTGAAATACACCGATAAGCATTAAATTCAGGTGATGATGAGTTACACGATGAACCAAAGCCCATCACAAGCATCTTAATAACATGGATTATATAGAGGGTGCTCAGTGTCATTCACACAAACACTCATTAAACTAAAATATTCAATAAACATTCATTTAACAACATTACAAGTCACACACAACCCTAATAAACATAACTGATACAAAAGAAGAAAAAAAAACTAAGAAGAAACGGTTATTTAAAAGAAAAATTGTAAAATAAAAATTTTACAGGAATTTACCGTTATCAATTTAACGTTTTTTTTCCCGTAACATTTTCTCAGTTTTTTACTGTTAACTGTTACAGTGTACTGATTATCAATACTGAAAGCAGATGTGCTGCTTAATATTTTTATGTAAAACCAAGATACATTTTGAGTTGAAAGTTCAAAAGAGCATGATTTATTTGAAATATTTTGTAACATTATGAATGAATTTACTGTCATTTTTAATCAACTTAATGCATACTTGCTGAATAAAAAATCTTAAAGGCAGGTCAAAGTTTTCCAGAAACATGTGCATGTATTCACATAAATGCATCTTTGGAAGTCTCAGGACAATAAATGTTTGTTCAATCATTGCAGTAAGGCATAGCATGTCCTGTGAACTGTGTACCAAAACAAACACATAGACAGACAACAAAGTAAAATACAAGGATAATAACAATAAGTTAAAGAATAAGTATATGTAAATCTTATAATAAGTATTATGTGAATATTCTTGTTTTAATTATTATTATTATTAATAAAAACAATTCTGTATTTATTTTTGTTTATTTATAACAAGAAATCAGAAAGTACACCAACTGGTCCATCATTCTGATATCATGGTTACTCATTTATGGTGTTGGATTGCTTTACAAATACCCGTTAGCCAGTTCCACAGTTGCATTACATAATTGATTCAGTGTTTACTGTGCTGTACCTGGTCTGCCGCATCCCACTGTCCATGTTTCATCATCGTCAATGTGTACATCTCCTCCGATGCCTTCTCCAGGCTCAAAAGCATGGGCTAGTACCCCTCCTGGGCCAGCGAAAGGGAAAAATGGAGGAATTCCTATGGAGGAATGAGATGGCAGGTTTTCATATGTGATGAAAAAAAAACATTGGTCCATTGGTTTAAAATGTACCTTTGTAGTTGAAGGAGAAGGTAATATCTACCATGGCGTGTTTTACTTGGACAAACTTCAGAGCGGCAGCTTCACTCCATATTTTCAGAGCCAAACACAAGGAGTTCTCCACCTCTTCTCGACTGAGGTCAGAGGTATATCTAGGAATCCTGCAGGATTCATAGGATTTTACAAAAGGCATGTTGAAACCTGAGAGATTTAATGGGAGGAATAACAAACAAACAAAATCCTGAGGCTTTTCTCCATTGATAGCTGTATAACCTACCACAAACCAAGACATACTTGAATCCATTTATTCTAGGAATACTGATATAAATTTATATGGCAACTTTGTAAAATCCATTGATTTGTGGATTTTTTCTGTTGGACCTGTATGTGATGGTGTTCCTCTTCCATTTGGGCCATCCAGAAGTTCTCCACTTCTTGCCTCGCTCATCACATCCTGAGTTTTCCAGTCCAGAAGACCACTCTTCTTCAAGTCAGAGAAGTGTTGTGTTCCTCTGATCTTCTCTTTCATTAGATCAGCATGCTTCTTACTACGTATCTTCAGGTCATAGAATCAGGTCATATTCCTGTCAGCAGTAAATCTGCTTTGGTTCATATACATACATACGTATATTATAATTTGTTTTGTGAATAATATATATTTAAAGTGTTTCAAATTAACATGGATTAAACTCATTTTTTATGTTTTATTGTAATTATTTTAACTTTTAATAAGTAATTAATTACAGTGATTTTTAAATGAATTATTTACTTCATTTTATTTATATTAAATTAATTAATAATAATAGTACTTAAAAAATCTGGTCCATTATTCTGTAATCGGTCACTCAAAAACAATTTAAGATTTTATTTGTTTTCCTTTTATGTTTATTTATAACAAAATAAAAACTTGTATTATTTTACTGTAATTATTTCACAATTTATTAATCATTTTACAAACTAAATAATAAGCAATATACATGAAACATACAAATTATTAGTAGTATTTACGTAATTAACATTTAATTAATGTTTAATTTTTAACTTACTGTACAGCAACAACATTTGTGATAATTATTATTTCTATTATTAGGGATTTTTTTGTTGTTGTTGTACCATCTAAACCAAATACATCTCTGAAATGTTAATAACGTGTTGGTAACAAACATTAGTGACTCTAATACATGATGCAGTCTGTCTAATACAAATCAAAGATGCTCAGTGAAAAAACTATGTTGGATAACCTGGAGAAATAATGGCAGTCAGACCTTAGCATGATGGACATCTTTTGGGCTGGGAATGTAAAGAGTCACACGTGAGGTCCTTACAATGTCCAAATTCACCATCCAACACAAAAAGATCCAAAACCACAACCAGCTCATTTTGACCATAGTACATTTATGTTCTCCTTTTTATGTCATCTGAGTTGTATACAGCTCATGCATACCTTAAGATGGTAAGAAATCACGTGGGACCTCAAAACAAGACTTTATTGTCAGGCATTTAGTGGCTTTTGTCGTCCACAAAATGAGATCACGCCCAGTGTTACATCAGAGGTCTTAGTGGCTAAAGAGGATTATGATTATCATGATTTGTTGTAAAGGATTTAAGATTATGTTCATTTTGTGTATTTTAAAATCCTCATTGTACATGAAAAGGATGTCCACAAGTACTTTTTTACAGTCATGAACACACGCTGATTAGTGCACATTCAGGCTAAATACTTTGGTTTACCTTAGTCATGCAAGTGCAGAACTGAATGCAGTAATAATACAGTCATAAATTTGAATTTCTACCACATTCTGAGTTTTTAGATACATTTGCATTTCAAATATGTTCCAGAGACATTAAACAGTAGATGCATTTACCACAAAAAACACAAGCACGGCATGCTGAAAATACAATTCAGAGCAACATAATTACTGCCATTTTAACAGGTGAATTTATAATGTCGAAAGCCACATTTCCTGCATTAACCAAAATTGGAAAAAGAACGATTCACCTTTAAAAAAATATAAGGATTTAGGAACTATTAATGAATGTCCATTAACATCCAAGCCAGGAAGTTGTCTTATCTGCTCCAATAATTTCCTTTTGCTTGACGTCATATTTATACACATCTGAGCCAACAAAGAAATGAAGAGATCCTGAAAAGAGTAGAGCGATGGATGAAGGTTACGTGATTGTAAATACATGTTAGATCAATTGTAAACCGATTGTAATCAGACTGGTACCTACCGTCTTTATAAATTGCTGCACTTACAGGTCCATTTATTTCTGGGAAGTCATCAGAAATGTTACGTGGGCTTGAGTCGCTCATTGTCTTGTTGTGTTCATTATACCTATGAGAAAAACATTTTCAGCGTCATTGATGGAGACTGATATTACTGATAAATTGGTATTGTATCTTTATTGTTCACCTCCAATACTGGCGTTGTGTGAAGAATAGGGTATGTACAGTTTTGTGAATGTGGACCGCAGCATCTATCTGCTGTACCCATGATGGGAACCCCAGACTGCTGATGTTTTTCGGTCTGCCTTTTACTTGGGATCCTTTCACAGTCCAGAAAACTGTCCCTGTGTTAAACGTAGAACAGAAAATGTGCTTTGTTTAACATCATGAAAGCAATCCAGGACTACGTAACATCAGACATGTCCGTACCGTTAAACAGATACGCTGTTGACCGCTGAGGGACCCAGTAAGCAGCGTCGATCTGGCAATCAATTTTTGGCATGAAATTGCTAATGGGACCTTCCTTTATATCATTTTGATTATTGTGTTTGATCCACAAGTATCTGAAATGACACAAATAAAGTTATATTTGATCAACTTAATGTGATATAAATAATAAGTATTGCAAAGAGTCTATTTAAGAGCATCTGGGCCTGTGTGTATTATTAAATGTATAATATGCCATTCTTAAAAAGAGATCATTTATGTTTAATAATAGGTCATTACTATTCTGTTCTCTCCTTTTTTCTTTCAACTGGAATGTAAATGACAGCTAACACTATAGGCGATCAACTCACTTGTCCCTGAAGAAGAAAATGGCTTCTCCTACAGTAGTCACCGCATCAAAAGTCAGATCGGCATTACATGTGTCCTTGAATGACACAGGGAAATATGAACCACTGTACCAGGGGTTGCTGGGATAGCTCCAGCTAAATCTTGGAGATGCATGGGGCCTTTTGTCCCTTGGCCCTGTTGGACAGAACAAGACAGACATGTGATCTCTCAAATGTGGAAACCGAACACTGCCTCTGTTCCCACAATATTACAATTTCACAGGTATAGATTGTGAAACATGATGTGTTTTTACCATAGAGTGTGTTGATGTTCATGATATCTTCGCTAGAGAGCAGGTTGTGCGTTTTTCCTTTTTTGTACGTCGGATACATCACAGACTCTGGGTTTTGTGAGTGTTTCAAACCAAGTGCATGACCAAACTCATGCGCAGCTACCACGTACAGGTTAAACCCTGACGAAAAGAGAGAGAGGAAACAAGTGAACCATGTTCGCTTTAGTACCAAGTGTACTCCTATATTATTCTAGTATGTCTTATCTGAGTAACCTTTGAAACCAGCGGTCCATGTTTCAGCTTCATCAAAATGAACGTCCCCGCCGATGCCTTCCCCAGGGCCAAAAGCATGGGCCAGTGTGCCGTCCGGACCATCAAATGGAAAGGAGTCACCATGTTCTAGGTGTTCATCACAGAATAAACAAACATTGTCTTATAGGTGCATGTTTAAGTTGATGCCAACTTACCGTTTCCAACAAACTCCACCATAATGTCCGCCTGGTGAGAATAAGACCTCTGGAAAGTGAGAGGGCTGGCTTTTGCCCATGCATCTAGAGCCGACGCGATCTGAGCGTCCACTGTTTTCACTGGTAAGTCACTGGTGTATCTCCCAACGCTGTATGTAAGATTGTATGCTTTTCATTACCATGCATGCTGGACAATTAGGAGCATTTTCTGTAACATGTATAATAGAAATATGGTATTTACCCATAAGTGATTATGCTTTTCTTCCACCTGTTTCCACGTCTGTGACTGTAATCCTCCACATCTGAGACGCCACATCTAGGAGTGCTCATGACAGCGAGGGTGTCTGGGTTCAGGGTTCCTGTCCTGTTCAGCCCGAAAAAGCTCTGCATGTCTTTCAGTTTGGAAGAGAACGAGGGACGACTTCTCCTTCTGCGGCCCGTAGGATCTGCTTGGAAACTGTAAAACTGCCGCAGGTACTTCTACGAGAAGACATGCAGGAACCACCACAGTGAGTATCAGCTATCATTATATTTCGACTCTCTTCCTGTATTTCATCCGCTTGATAGGTTTTACTTTATCATAAGGAAAGTACGATGCATTTTTATTATATTATACCAATTTGTGTTTTTTTAATAAGTCATGCAAAACGGCATTTGTTCATGTATGTAAAGACGGAATAAATACACTTCAAGAACTTATAATGAAAAAAATTGATAGTGAGATAATATATCGTCAATAAGAAAACAATATCTATTTTACAGTATCTATAAAGTATATACACAAAATTTCTTCACAAAGGAAAAAAAACAAAACATTAAATTGCAGGTATTATAGGTATATATAAAGGACTTACTGTTGCCTGGGACAGGTCGTTCTGAGCAGGTCTTGTTGGATGCACCGATCCATCATCTTCCAGTGGTAAAGGTGCCGGATGATACTGACCAAAAAGGCCAAAGGCACAAACCAGACAGAGTAAAACCTGCATGTCCCCTCGGCAGACCACAGAAGCTTCTGAAAATGGCCAGTCCAAGGAGACATTGAAAGTCTTAGCTGATGGGAATGCTTTTTAACGTATTATTATGACTCAGACAGTGCCAAGACCAGGAAAACCTCAAGCTTAGGGAGTGGTTTGCTCTGGTCACAAGAAAAGAGGGATCCTGTGTAAGATGTGTCAAATTATGCATCAAAGGCATTTACCTCAAACAGCAATTCCTCGATTTCACATGGGATTGTCTTAATGGCATCTACCGTATTTCCGGCAGTATTTTATGCCCAATGAAATGCCTCTTCCATTAAGTATACCCGTGTGGTGAAGAGAATAGAATCAGACTTCTAAAGAAAGCATCTGGAAAGTGTTTTTCGTGTGTGTGTGTGTGTGTGTGCCCCCCTTAAATAGCTCTAATGTCAGCAATGTTTTGCACAGTGGAGTGTTGTATCTGGTGATCTACAGCATTTATACATGAATGCAGTTGTTTATTTTCCTTGAGAGTTTGGCAGAATACTGCAAGTCTAGTTACGTAAAAAAAAAATTGTAATAGCTGCAAATTCAATAGTTTATGAACAGTCATTTTTAATACTATCCTTACAATTTTCAAATATGAAAGTTTTAGCCTTTTTTTTTTTCTTGAAGTTTCCAGTTTACACTTGCCATGGAAAAAACTATAATAAAAAATATAATAACAAGATAATAAAATTACTATTTTTTTTTATTAAAAATTACCAATTAAAAATAAAAGATAATTCTGACTTTTTTTCCTCACAGTTTGAAGCCATAAAACAATAAATAAAAAAGAAAGAATAAAAAGTCAGTCATTTTTATTCTGGTGCAGAAACTGGCATCCATAATATATTATCATATTATCATGTAGTGATTTATACAGGAATTAGTAATGTTTCCATAATATTTTCTGTAATTTAATGTTTATTTTTTCATAATTTATTTAACCACATGAGAACATGAAATTTCTGGAGACATTCTTCAGTGTTGGATTCCACTAAAGCAGCACAAAACCCTCTATAAATGCTTTTTTGGTGTATATTGCTAAAACGGGTAACCTGAATCAGTAGGAGGACAGTATTTAAAGAAACATGTAATTGTAAGTTACAGTCAAAGAAATGCCAGTAATGTAGTGTCTGAAACGGATATAATTTTATCCCCACTGCCTTTTTACCATAAAATGCTACAGCTGCTAATTGTAAAATTGTTTGCGGTGAGGAAAATAGATAAAATAAAATTCCTTCAACGACTGGGCTCAATTTGTAGCATGTACAACAACGACTCCAGACAACAAAGTGACGGTCTAAAATAGTGGAAAACATTTTCGTTCTCACGTACATCAAACATACAGGCCGAAAAAGAAAAAAGAAAAACACGTAAACATGCAACAGCAATTCCCATCTTTGAGCCTCGCATAGCTGCCAAGAGCACTGCCAGGGTGCCTTAGAGCAAGAAGGAAATAGCCAATTAAATTTCATAACAACGTTCTGCATTTTCAAGATATCATGAGCATCATGTTTGAACAGATCTAATGTTGAGTTATCATTCAGTAAATCCAACATGAACATTCACAGTGACATTGCTAGTTCATATACTGGATTGGAAGCTTTAATAAGCAAACCTATACATCTTTAACAGCTCACTTCATGTTTCTATGGCATCTCTTGTTTTCTGCTATGCTTTCACAATACATAGCCGAAAGCCAATGATCCACAGATTGCATTGCATTCCTTATTTTGTCTTCAAATGGCTTCAATTGCACAACCACTCACACTTGCAAAAGACGACCCTGGTTATCGGAGGCAATTATATGGTTAATTCTGTTGAACAGTAATTGCACTGTTTTAGGAGAACTTGTGGAGGAGTGAGGAGGACATAGGACGAGGATTTATTCCAAATAGTATCAGTAGTTTTAAATGATTGTGATCAGTATCACTCAGGGTACAGGATTGTTTTGTTTTTAATAGATCAGTCTCTTCTGCATGGTGACTGGATGGATAAACAAGATTTAGCAAGACTACATCCACACGAAGGCCTGGACAATGCCTTAATCCTTTAGTGTCACATGACTGCAACCTGGAGTAATGTGAAAATTGTGTAACATATACTATAAATACTAAATGCTACAATGTATTTTTAGCTTTGTAGTCAAGTTAGTCTGTAAATAGTGACTTAATTATTAGTCCCCCTTCTGTCGGAAAGAGCAGATTCAACATTTTGCCAGACAAAATGTGGGTTTCAAATCGCATTGGAATAAATACATACCATTTCTGAACATTTAAAGATTTGAACATTTTGTGGTTGCGTTACTAAACAGCTTTGTTCGCGTAATGTTGTGTAAGGCCACTACATTTGATTTCAGACAGTATTCATGCAAAGCCTATGTTCACTTTGAGTGGACTCCTTCTGAGAATGAAGTATAAGTAGAATATGTAGTTTATAACCAGAACATGATCTGAATTAATGTCTTTATTTGCTCCTCCATGGTTTTAGTGGACTATTTTGTATGTTACCAATACAATTAGTATGCTTAACATGAAAAAGCATTCAACTTCCAGCGCAA
>JAUMHR010000069.1:10005763-10024666 GCA_032361145.1 Enteromius fasciolatus
AAGCTATACAACTAAATATACGTATGACATAAATAGACAACATACACAAGGTGACATCCGTGTTAACGTTACACACAGATCACACACACACACCAGAGCTAAAATCCCAGCAGACACGTTTCTATATGATGAATATGCAGATGATCTGTTAACAGTTTCATCACCTGGAGCCAAACTTCAAGTCAAACCCATGACTTGGGTGGAAACTAATAAATTGGATCAACACGGTTGCGTTTTCATGACTGGAATGGGCTACAATAAACGGAAAAACGTTTAGCTTTTAAGTCATTCCGCGGTGTTAAAACGCAAGAAATGTTTATTTAGACACGAAACACAAGTTAGCAGAAGAGCTAGCAGCTCACTTACCCTCCCAACAGGCCAGAATGAGCAGCCACCCCGAGAAAACTCCTCCGAGCACAACACCAACAAACCCGGTGGACAGACACACGCCTAGCGACCCCAAATCAGTCCCGACAAACTTATCGATCGCTGTCAAGAGTGTCCGCTGGAGAAACTCCACCAGCCCGGTGCTGGTTGACGGTGGCCCAGCAGCTCTACTCTCTCCCGGGCTACTTCTGCTGCTAAAAATGGCGTCCGAGACAGATCCACTCCCTGACGGCTTAAAAACAGAGATAAACACGGTCCGTTTACACACCGACGGTGAGACCACACCTCAGTTTCGGTCCGAAATGCTCAAGGCTGTTGTTTTTTACACCAGTGTGATTGGGCTGTGGGGTGATGATCATGTTGTGGTGGCTGTGATTTTTCTCTCTCTGCCCTCCTCTAATAATGTCCGATTCGCCGCGGAGTCGATCTTTTGAAATGAATCTTTTTAATAACTCGCTGGAGCCGATTAATAAAAAAGGCGCTCGAGAATACAGCCAGGGTGTCTATTTTTACTAATGTTTTTATTTTATTTTTTTATTTATTATTATTTCCTAAACAGCCAAAAACACAAAGTTTTGGGGGAATTTAATAGGATATAACTGATATATAACGATATATGATATTATGCAGTACATTTACTGTATTTTCCAAACGACATTAAAGTAGATATGCACATGAACAAACGTTGCTTATCTTTATACATTATGTAATAAACACAAAACATAATGATTAACATTGGTATTTTACAGAAATGTATTTTACCAAAAAATCGTATTTCTGGAGCGCTTTGGAGCGGCGACTCAAATGACTCTTTGAATCGGATTTTTGAACCGGTTCATTAAGCGAACCGATTCTCTAAAATGAACTGGACCAATGTTGCCCTCCTCCTCTCGTCCTGGTTCCTGGAACACCAGTTCCGCCCTCCAAATGTGGGAAACTCCCACCGGCCCCTAGAGACAGAGCATTAAACCCCCCATAATAAACAGCTATACACATTAATATGTCCTTTATCATTATTTAAGACTTTGCTTGTTGGGTCTGCCAAAATCTTTGAGGAAAGCCTAAGAATGAATTTATATTATTATTATTTTTTTTGTAGACGTATAAAGATACCCCCCCTAATACACTGTAATTTTAATTGCAGAACTGTGAAGGTAAACACAGATCAAATCAGAGGAAAATGTAATGAAACGTTATTCCTTGAAAATAATTTGCTGCAGTGCAGCAATGCTATTTCAGCATTATGATTACATTTATTGGACTTTCTTGAGTTATATATTTTTAAAAAAGCATCACGTGAAGTTATCAGTTTATCATATGTGAGTATTAACCAGTTATGATGATCATTATACTTCCATATGCTAAACTAACAAATGCCTTCCTCAAAAAATCCCTAAAGGGTCCTGATGATGTCTGTAGTATGAAGTTGAAAACCCACCAGCACTCACACAGATGGACTTGAAGATAACTAGGACAAACAGAGCAGAAGTCATAAAAATCAAATGAAAGGATTATAGCTTGTCTCTGTTGTAAGCATACAATAATATCAGCCTTGTGCACTATACATTTCACCACAGTTTAAACCTAAACATATAAAGAGCTGTAGGTTTTCTGGGTATTGCTTAATATTGGTATCCTCATTGTTATGGATCACTAAGAGGTTAAAGTTGATCCCTGGGCAAAATTATTACAGTGATGTCAACAAGCCTGCAAGCAACCAATTGGTAAACAGAGCAGAGAACTAGCGCTCTGGGTTGGTTCTGAAGCAGCAGTGTCTCCCAGCCAATGAGAACGAAGGATGCTGTCACTGTATCCAGGCGAACAGAGGGTTTTGAGACTTATGAAGCCTGTTTTATGAATGGGATTTAAAGAGCCATGCTTGATCCTGTTGATGTCGTTAGAGACACAGTGGTGTGTTTTAGTGATTCAACATAAAACAACAAAGAAATTCTCTAAAGACTAAATGACCCATTTGACTTAATATGGCTTAATACACTTTGAATGAACTCTTGGTGTTTATTAAATGTTTAGAGAAGGTCTCAAATAGGTTATTTATTTATTTTTGTGTTGACAATGATTTATTGTTTCCTGGATAATCTATTTTTAAAATAAACTATGACTATATAATGACACAGTTATTTGTTTTCTTGTTTATGGCGTTTTAGGATGATATAAAATAATATAATCTCATGATTCAGAAACTGTGCTGAAATTAAATTTCTCCGGAAAAGATAAGAAAAAAAAAAGAAAGAAAAACACATGAGACAAGCTATGTCCTGCATTAACGGTAATGAGAAATTAATGTGCTCTTTGTACCTCCCAGGATTTCCTGAGAAAAAAGGGGATGTACATGTAGGCTACTGAAAATGGTCTTTTTAAAACATATTTAGATTTTCAGGGTTTTTCAGAATTATATTTATAGGTTAAAGGAGGGAGAAAAAAGAGAAAATGACCAGGATGTGATGCTCGATTCAAGCATGTGAATAAAATTGCGCACTGCCCACTGCACCACTGCTCTGACAGCTTGCAGATATATTTATGCTATAAATAATGTGTGTGCATATATGTTTGTGACTAAGGATTAGTCCTAAAATCCTAACATATCCAAAGCGTTTTTAAGATGTATTATTAATAAAAAAAAGACATTAAAGTATGAATGAGATGATTCATACAAACAGTTTTCATTACATTCCTTACAAATTCTTTACAATATAAATAATATATTAACCAATAACAACATTAGTGTTTATTCCCCACATTATTGCATTTTTATAAAAAAAGAAAACCCCTATTAATACAAAAACATTTATTAGTCCCAACAAGCTCATTTTTCTGGAGCTAATAATTGGGAGCAAAAAATTATAACTGACAGCTTTTTTATCATAAGATTCACTATGGATTTTGGTGTATCTCTTAAAAGGAGATAACCCTGAATCCCTTCTATCTGCGTGAAGATGATGCAGCTGAACAGTAGGTGGCACGCGCGCACTTTAATACTCAGTGACGGCTCTGCAGAAGGAAAGTCAGGCGCGTGGAAATGACGTCATTAAAGTTTACATGTGCGGCATGACAGAAAATGGCTGCAGGAGGCGAGCAACAGCAGCAGGCGCACAGACCTGGAGCTTATAAACAGAAAAACAAACAGCACAAACATGGAAAACATCGAACTAAAGGCGAGATCGGGCGGGAGAACAAGGGTATGTCTGATGAGTTTATCAAAAAATACACACTCGGGAACCGGCACGTGGGCAGGACCTGTCTGACTGAACACGTGTTTAAAGACCCGAAACGTGATCAATAAAACTTTGTATTAAAGTTTTTATGGTCATATATTTTATACGTTTAACATTAGCCCGCTGACAAAAGCCAGCATAGGATGCTTGATGGATTTAAGCTGGTCTCTCATCCTAAACAACTCAAAAGTGGCCAAAGCCTCACTTAAACCAACCTGAGAGACCAACAGACCAGCTTAGTCTGGTTTAATATGTTTATATCTCACTATTGACTATAAAGTGTTCTCATAGACACTATTCTTACATAAAAATTAATACATTTTGTGTAATAATAAATAGCAAAAATATTTGTGCCTTAATGTGTGTGCTAAGTGTAAGGCCATAAACATGACTATGCATCCTAAATAGGTAAAGTTGCTGTCATGGCTCTCACCAAGAAACAGAGAAGAGAGATAAGGAAAATGGACCGTAGAAACAAAGCCAACCAGCTGCGACGCAACAAAAAAGACTTGGTAAAGTAAACATTGTACATTATACACCGGGATTACAGACTGGAGATTAATTTATCTCTTTTGTGTGTTGATGATGGTGGCAGGTGCTGACAGAGAAAAGGAAGCTGGGGAGCAGGGATGGACCTCCTCATCTGGTGGCAGTCATAGCCCTTCACGCAGGAGTGGATGCTGGAGCGGTCACAAAAATATTGAGAGGTGAAGGAATTGGTGGTGTGGTGCATGAAGATCAAGGAGTCACTGGGGCCAAGGACAGTTTTGGTCTTGTTCTCCCCCGCTTCAAACAGAGATTCGTTTTCTACAGGCCAGAGACAGGTAAATAATGATGCAAAGTGGAATTTCAAATGTTTTTACTCTATACCACTGTTGCTCCACTCTTAATATGCTGATTTGGTGCTCAAAAAACATTATTATAATTATTATCCATGTTGAGAACACTGCTCAATATTTTATGGAAATCACAATTCATAATTTTACAGGATGTTTTAAATAGGAAATTCAAAGACTTGGCATTTTATAATGTATATATATAAATCTTTTTGTGACATTTAAATGCCTTTAATGTCACTTTTGAATAATTTTCATGAAATTGATTTCTTCCAAATAGTGTAGATATTTAAGAGACGTGTATGAATTGAATTGCTTTGCAAAGGTGAAGTGTACTAATTAAGACACAACAATGTCAGATTTTACATTTATGTATTATTTTTAATTAGTGTATGATTAGTCATTTTGTCATATTTGTTTGCAAAAGTGTGCTTGCATTTTAAGGATGCACCATGTAAAAACTCTATATAATACAACATTGATGTATTATATTGGTACTAAATTAGTCATCAGCTGATATTAGACTTTTATTATGAATGTTTTCTAGACTAGGCAATATACTCCTAATTGTGCATGCTTGTTTCCTGTTTTTTTTTTAAACTTAGATTAACTTTGTCATCTTATTTTAGTTTAATAGACTTAAATGTAGTTTTTTATCAAATTTCTCTCTAAATATAATATATATAATTTAACTAATGCTTTATTTGTGAATGTAGGCAAAGTTGTATGGAATTTTTATTAACATCTGTGTTATATTTTCATTGTTATGTTTGGCTTAAGAAGGCACATACAGTTTTGGGCTATGATTAAAGGCTGTGAAAATCTTTTGTCTTGTTTCAGCTGACTTGCATTCACTTCTGGATGTGGCAAAAATTGCAGACAGTTTGGTGCTTGTGTTGGAATCGACTGAAGGTTGGGACAGCTATGGAGAGTACTGCCTGTCCTGTCTCTTTGCACAGGGCTTGCCTAGTCATGGTAAGATATGTTTGATCAGTTATATGATCAGTTATATAGTTTAGAAGTCGTCATGTGCAGATATTTAATAGAATGTCACACTTGAGCAATCAGAATCAAATCATCTTCCTCTTCACTCTGCAGCGCTGGTGTGTCAGGGAGTGGCTGATCTAGCAGTGAAGAAACGAGCTGAGTCTCGGAGAGCATTGTCCCGATTGGTGGAGTCTCATTTCCCAGATGCGCGTCTCTTCCCTGTGGATAGCGAGCAGGATGCTACTCTTTTACTGAGGCACCTGTCAGCACAAAAGCAGAGGCGGTTGGGCTTTCGCTCGCGCCGCTCACACCTGCTGGTTCAGAGAGCCACTTACGTACCCAACACCAGCCAGAATGAGACAGGGTGTCCAGCCACAGGGCTAGGGACGCTCTGTGTGTCAGGATATATTCGAGGCTCTCCTTTGCAAGTCAACAGGCTGGTGCATATCACAGGTCATGGAGACTTCCAGATTAGCCAGATCGATGCTCCTGCGGATCCCTTACCCATCCTGACAACAGCTCCTCGCCCGGTGAAGCCAGGACGAGACATCGAGATGATGGTTAGGAGGCCACGATTTTGTTGTTATAGGGGTTTACTGTCATTTATTTGTTCATCATTTCATAAGTTGGTTTGGAACTTATTAATGTGCAACTTGTTAATGCATTTATTCATAATGCCTTAATTAATGGGTTATTTAGAAAGATTGAACTGACAAGATATTTTTAAGCATTGCTTTAGTTGAAAAAAAATGTTTATTATAAAAATACCTTTTATAATTAATTTAAATAGCTGAGAAACACTGTATAGAATCTCTCTGTGAAATCTTATTGGTCCGTTAAATGATGCATGGCTGCCTGTAATTTTGTGCTATCATGTAGTATTTTTACTTTGTGGGCTGACTAAAGACTTTGTTGTATCTAAAGGATTTATAGTGGGATGTTTATTGGTTTATTTTTAAAAAATCTTTTACTTTGTACGTCACCTGTAGGATGGTGGGGATAGAGATATGAGTGGGGATGTTCGGGTGTTGATGAAAGCAGACCCAGAGAAGAGGGAGAGCTTACAGACGGAGGCAGAAGTGGATCCCATGGATGGAGAGCAAACGTGGCCCACAGAAGCAGAGCTGGAGGAGGCAGAAGGTACTTTTTTTCCCCCTATTCAAACTAGGTGTATATTTTCTGTAATACACATAAACTGAAATGAAAGTAAGCAAAACATAAATAGTAATATTAAAAAGATAAAAATGAAAGATAACTAAAATGTAAAGAAACTAAAAGCTAATTCATTATGGCCCGGTTTCACAAACGGGGCTTAGCTTAAGCCCGGACTAGGCATTAGTTTAATTAAGATTTTTAAGCAACTTTTACAAAAATGCCTTGTTAGACAATATTACTGGTGTGCATCTTAACACAGAACAATGACACTGACGTGTTTTAAGATTTGTCAGGGCAAGATATTTTCATTTTGAGACAGCTCAAACATGCAATTTAGTCTTGGACTAGCTTAAGCCTTCTCTGTGAAACTGGGGGTATATTAATTAAACTGTTACTATATATAAATTATAATACAATAACACTGCACACTAACAGTGTCAAGTTCTATATCAATATTTCCTCTTTAGTGTTCAGTGACTTCAGTGCAATATTGCAGCATGCAGTAGAAATGAGTGAATCTGATCCATCTCTTGTGAGGTAATTTAGTGAAGTGTTCATTGTTGAATATGATTTGTGTCTGCCCACATACTGGGTATAAATGACTGCAGATCATGAGTTCAGATCATAATTTGATAATTTTTATCTTGTTCATGATATGACGCATTATGCACTGCTGCAACTCGTATACAAAGACATTTCTCCTCCACAATATCTTGTAATGTTTTTAGCTCAGGAGAATTGATGGATTGTCAACACAGAATGGCAATACATCTCAATTATGAAGCAGTACAACCAGCCAATAGCAGTAGGCAGAAAGAATGTGTACTAGTGACCTAAAAAAATGTTTTATGGACAATACTGATATTTTGCTAACTGTCGATGTAATCTATTCATTTATATTCAGAGGCCAGAAAGAAACGGAGAGTGATGAAAGTACCAAAGGGGACGTCTGACTACCAGGCCACATGGATCATTGATGATGCTGAGCAGGAGGAGGAGGAGGAGGAGGATGATGATGACATTGACAGCTGTGATGATGATGAAGATGGGATGATGGAAGATGAAATGGATGGTGATAATGAATCTCAGGTGAGTTTTTATTATTTTGATGAGAGCAGGCACAGGTTTTTGATGGGATTTTTACACACCATACAATATATATATAATTTTGCTTTATGCATGACGCAGGTGAATTGTGTAAATAATTTTGTTATTGTTTGGAGGGGATGTGGTCAATGTTTTCTTTGTTTTCGCCTTTAGCTGATCACATGCCTGATTGTATGTTTCTTTTTATTCCATAAACAATGACACCTCACACCCTGGGAAGAAAGCATGTTTTGTTTTGTATATTTGTCGCTATGGCATCCTGCGAGGTGGCAGCGGAAGCGACCAATCAGAAGCGAGCTTAGAAAAAGTGGGTTAAACCCGAGCCTGCCCGATAACGATTGAAGGTCTAAATAAAGTCTGAAGGATGAGATGGAGGGTGGGCATGGCGCAGGGGGAACAGTGCATACGTGACTCTGCGCTTTGTGGTGGGGAGGCACTGTTTGTTTTCTCAATGTCTGCTGCTTGGCCTTAGTGCCAGGCATCTCGACGCAACAATAGTGTTTGGAGAGGGAGTCCCGAGAGAAGCCTTCAGTCTTCCTGCTCTTTGGACAGAACTTCCTGTCGAGACTTGTGGAGGGGGCGGCCATTTATTTATACCAGCTGGGCTTGAAAGAACAAGGGGAAGCTTGACAAGTATGGAAGCTCTGGTCCATTTATTTTCTTTAATCATAATTAGCATGCGTTTGAAGTCTTGGGGCGCACCAAAGGAGACTTTTCAATGCAAGATGTTAACAATAGGGAAGTGGTACTACAGATGATTACAGAGATTATTTTTATTACTGCACCTGCGATTGTTCTGCAGGTTGACCCCACAGGGGGGTTAATGCACCCCAGCGGTATGTCTTGTCCTTTTCCCCATCTCAGTCACTCGGCTGTCCGTTTAGTGGACTTCAAAGAAGTGGCGTGCTTTGTTTGGGTTTGCTAGACTCTACATGGATGTATGTCTAGAGAAATGTTTTTACACGCTTCTCTTCCTCTGTAAGGATGCTGGGTCTGAATGTGCCTCTGAAGGAGATGATGACGATGAGGAGGAAGAAGAAGAAGAGGAGATGAGTTCCACCGGACGCACTGGAGCCGATCAGAAGTATGACGAAGGCATGGACGAGGCCGAGGAGGGAGAGGGGCTGAGGAGATACAGAGAGGCACGTGCCAATGAGATGTTCCCTGATGAAGTAGACACTCCTCTAGATGTCCCAGCCAAGACACGGTAAGATGCAGGACAGTTTCAGCCATATACCTGTCCGTGTTTGAAATTTTGAATGGAAACAAAAATGAGAAGCCTTATTTTTTTTGTTTTGCCCATGGAACACAAAAGTTAGATATTTTCCATATCATGGCAGTTCACGGCCTTTAGTGATGAGCAGATATTAAAACCGTGCATTAATGATGACTCTTAATTACTTGTGTTATGGCAAGTATTAAAATTTAGTATTGTTTGGTTAAAATAAACAACAAATACTGAAGATATCACAATTTTATTGTTCACTCCAGATTTCAGCATCATGTGATCTTTCTAATTTGCTGGGGTAACATTGCAAAAGTCACTTTTGATCAGTTTAATGGGTGATAGTAGTGCTTGCTGACTGGTCTGTTTTGTACGTTCAGGTTTCAGAAGTACAGAGGTCTGAAGAGTTTCCGTTCCTCCCCATGGGACCCTCTGGAGAATCTGCCTCTCGACTACTCGCGCATCTACCAGTTCCAGAACTTTGAGCGCATGCGCCGCCGAATACTAGCAGATGCTGCTAGCGAGGAGGAAGGAGCAATGGTTAGTATGAAGGGAAAAGGGTGTCCTTTTGTCCAAGAAACTCTGATGTTTACCAAAGGAATTTATTTGAAAATGTCCACCCTTTATTCCTGCAGGAAGGCTGGTACGTGACTCTTCATATTGTGGATGTTCCTGCCTCAGTTATGGAGAGCTTTCAAACCGGCAAACCATTAGTTCTAGTGTCCCTGCTACCACATGAACAGAAGGTACTTGCAGCTTAGAGCATTCATAAATATTTTTCAAAAAGTGTTGACTTATTCTCAAATCAAATTTTCCAATAACGTTAAAGCTAGTGATGTGTTTGAACTACGGTAATACTGTTTAGTTCAAGTGTATTTTTTTTCCACAAGCGATTATAGTGAGTATTGAAGTGGTTGTCTATTTTGCAGATGTCCGTGATGCATATGTTGGTGCGGCAGCACCCGAGCAACACAGAACCAGTGAAGTCTAAAGAAGACCTGGTGTTTCAGTGTGGTTTCAGACGCTTCAGAGCTTCAGCCATCTTTTCACAACACACTTCTGGTAATAAATCCTCATTTATGTCTTTATAGGATTGATTTATTTCTATTTAATTTATAGGATTATTATTTAAGTTGTGTTGGTTTCAAAAATAAGATCTGTGGCTAAACTATTCTTTTAATAAACCATTTTTTTTTTGTATGATGATGTCTCTGACCCAAGTCACATTAAATGATTTTAAATGATAAATCATTTTTTGTTTTGTTTTTAGCTGATAAACACAAGATGGAGCGGTTTCTGCGTCCTGATGCACCAACAGTGATGTCTGTCTTTGCCCCCATTACCTTCCCCACCGCTGGTGTTCTAGTCTTCAAACAGAGAGACAATGGTGGGGAGAATCATACAAAACTAAAAAAGGTAACTGCCTTTACTAGTACAGTATGTGGTAAACCTTTTTTGTTCTACCTTTACCACAGGTATGCAGGACCTGGTGGCCACAGGTACTCTGTTGAGCTGTGATCCTCAGCGTGTGGTGTTGAAGAGAATCGTGCTGAGCGGACACCCTTTTAAAATCAACCGGCGCTCTGCTGTTGTCCGTTACATGTTCTTCAACAGAGGTGAGAAGGAAGGCATTAGTCATTTCCTCTGTTTACTTTTAGATGTGTGTGTGCAGAGATTTAACAATGATTAAGTCCAACATTAAAGCACATCTCTTTTGCAGATGATATTCTGTGGTTTAAGCCAGTAGAACTACGTACAAAATGGGGACGAAGAGGACACATCAAGGAAGCATTAGGTAAGAAACAGAATATTAATTGTGGAGGAAAGCATTTAACGAATTTAAAATAAGTTTGCAAGTAGCAAAACATAGTTCAAAAGATATTAATAAATATTCAACCCTTTTTTCAAGATGATTTTTTAGGATTATATTAGTTTATTTAAAAAAAAAAAAGTTAAGAAAAGCTTAATACTTTTGTTGTTGTTTTTATCATTATTATAATTTGTAAGCCAAAAATATTATTAATAAAAGTTTAATAATATAGTAAATTATCTTTATTTTTAAAGACATTTGTTTACTAATAATTGAGTATTGAATTAAGCTTATTATTATTATTATTATTAATAGTAGTGTTAATTATTAAATAGTTGTATGTGTTAATTATAAACAATTGCCAAAAAAATAAAAGAAATAAAATAAATGAATCAGTAATGAGTATTGGACATTTATTGCTTAAAAAATGTGGAATATCACACGTGATATTTGTGTGGTTTTTCAGGTACTCACGGCCACATGAAGTGTGTTTTTGACAACCAGCTGCGCTCTCAGGACACAGTGCTGATGAACCTATATAAGAGGGTGTATCCGCGCTGGACCTACGACCCCTATGCTCCCGCCCCTCTTCCTTGGGTCAGGAGGGAGCCGCCACCGGCCCTCTGCGACATTGACATGGAGTAGAGGCAGGAAGTTATGAACTGAATGCAATGAAAACATGACACTTACTGCATGTGACACAGGATTGATCCTCTGTGCTCTAATTGACTATTAAATGTCTATATATAATTTCTGTGCTTGTTTTAGTGTCCTTAAAAGCATTTTACATAAAAACGTCTCTCAGTGGCCACTAGATGGCGAACACGTATTAGTGAAAATTGCTTCCTTCCACCGGCTTGAAATGTTTAATGTCTTTTTGAGGCAATCTGACAAGTCTGGGATGTTTTTACCCAGTGTCATTACAAATAATGGATTTGCTTATTTACAGCCTCAGGTTGACAGATCATTTCTCAAGCACAAAAAAATGCTGTTAGTCACTAAACGTGTCCTTAGCAGTGCTGAATTCCAGCCTAAACCCTAAAGTGAGAGTGTCTTGTGATTTTTATGAGGGAGGCAGTGGCGAAAACCCGCATCTAAACTCTCATTGGAAATACTGTCATTGCAATCTTTTATTTCTCATCATTTAGCTCAAACCAAACCTCACGCTGGAATATTATCTCCCTCAAGTATGTCCTCAACAACAACTGCAGCCCTTACTGTCCTCTGGCTGCCATCGTTCAGAATCGCTGGCAACGGCGAGGGATGATTATCGCTGCTGAGCGAATGTATAGTGACTATAATTTACGCTGCGACGCTGCCATATGCAGATGACAGCGAGGTTCTATGGGCCTTTATGGTGCAGATGGAACGTGTATGTGCTTCGTCTGCGCTGTTATTCTCCTTCATTCCTACAGACTCTTCCACCACACCCTCTCCCTGGTGGTTCCCTGACCTTAAGCCCCCTTTTCACCACCATCTACACTCTCTCACACAGGGAGCGTGACCCTCCGTTGTTTTCTTGCCCGATCCCCAAATGCTTTACAGTTCTCTCTCTCTATCTCTCTCTCTCTGTGCTCCCTCCCCTCGCTCTTTTGCTCTTCTGAGAAACAATGATTTATGAATTGTAATATTTATCATAAAACAGTGCTCTTGCATGCTTGCAGCTACATGATTCATCCCCAGGTTCTGTTGGGACCACACCGCAGACGCATGCCAATATGTCTGGGAAAAGAGAAGGTGAAGCTTTGGGCTCAAAAAAACACAACGTGATCCAAGAAACGGGGTATCAAAAGTTCAATATGTACATTTTTATCCTGTGCTGTGAATTTGATTACGGTGGAAAAAGTCAAATAATGATAAAACAATCGCACTAGGGTAATACTTCTTTATTGCCTAGGGGTGCACTCGAAGCTCTGGACGGTTAAGTTGAGGCACTCCATTTATTTTCTCGTTCATTTTTTAAGCCGTAGTGCACCGGGGGCATTGAGCGGGGATGTGTTAAACACATCTTGTTTAAAGCTGAATGGGGTGTGGTATGCCTGGCCAAATGTTCATGATCTAGAGAGGAAATCTAATCCTCCCACGCTGGAGATTGTCCTTAAAGGAATATTTCGGGTTCAATATGAGTTAATAAACACTATAATGTTAGGCTTGTGATTTTTATAAAATCACTTATTTATTCTTCTGTGAAAACTAGGTGTACATTTTAAGGTTGTTTTAGAGTTTTTATTATGTTGTCATGGCAAATGCTGTTTAAATCCACCAAAACTTGGCCTGATTTACCTATTATTAATATGTTAGTACTTAAAAACACATGTTGTGCATGACTAAATTCTGCATCCCTAATCTTAACAACTTCCTAACTATTAATAAGCAGCAAATTAGACGTTTTGAGAAAAGTTAATAGCAAATTGAATAATCACTCATAAATTTTATTCAAACCTGAGCTGTAAAGTTCTATTTTTAGTTGTTTTAGGGTTGTTATGCTGTCATAAGGGACAGTCGTGGCCTAAGTGATAGGGGGTTGGACTTGTAATACAAAAGTCGTGGGTTCGAGTCCCAAGTCCGGCAGGAATTGTGGGTGGTGAGAGTGAATTCCACGTACCTTCAATACCACGACTGCTCCCCGGGCCCCGCAGCAATGGCTGCCCACTTCTTCGGTTGTGTGTTCACTTCTCACTGCTCTGTGTGTGTGCACGTTGGATGGGTTAAATGCAGAGCACAAATTCCAAGTATGGGTCTCCATACTTGACCAAAAGTCCTTTCACTGTCATAGCAAATTCAAAATTTGAATCAACCAAAATCCATCCATTAAAACGACCCATTCTAGTTACTCTGTTACTATATCCACAAAAAAGTGGCTTCATTTACTTGCATTGTAAAGGACATTAAAAGCTGTGATGTGAAGCTTATAATTTTTTCAAAGCACTTATGTTAATTCTTGTAAAAACACACTCTCACAACTATGAGAGACTATTACTCTCTCACTATTACTCTCTCATAACAATGTTATAGTTGTGAAATTGGATACAGCTTTACACAGTTAAGTCAACATATTAGTTTTGTGTCTTGAAAACAGTATTTTAATGTTTAAAGATGGGCTCCGTTAACTTCCATTTCCAGTAGTCGCTGTAACTTTGACTTCTGCTTTTTTTTCAAGAAAACAAGTGACATGTCAAAACTAATTATACACCGTAATCAACATTAGGCCACAAATATTGACCCCAGAATATCCCTTTCAAAACATGCGTGGAACGCAATCGTCAAGTTTTTCCTTCACTCGATCCCCACCGCTTACCAGAAACATCCGCTTGGGATTAACATGGAAATGTTGAATTGTGTCTCGGCTGATGGAAAGCGAAATGTTTGTGACAGTGAGGGACAAACTACATGGAGGTATATTGGACAGCGCTCACATGAGCATGTGATTGGTTTTGACCACAGTCTGAAGGAGTTAACGCTGGTGGTTTAGGGCCTCTTGGACCAGGAATGTCCTGTGGTTCCCAGTTCACTGCCACCACACGCAGCTGGATCCCACTGAAGACATAATGGGTGAAAGATTTTTCCATTGGAAGAGGAGAGTGGATGAAAAAAGAGAGAGATGGATTGCAGGGGAGGAAGAGATAAGAGGAGAACCACTGAGTGTTTAAATTGAATGTAAAACAGAGATTGTGCAGGAGTATAATTTAAGTGCCGCTCAGTTGGGAAAACAAGAGTAAGCAAATATGTTTGAGAGGAGGAGGAAGAGGGGGATGGAGGGGTGTGAGAAGGAGATGGAGAGCAAGAGTGGCTGGTGTTTATGGATAGCAGATGTGGCGCTGTGGGATTTTGGCAGGGGCCAATGGTGCCTGAGTCCTGCACTGGCTGGGTGGCACCGGGGTGAGAACGAGGTCAACGCACCGCAGCGCACAGCCCATAAAATACCGCAAGAGAGACGCACACACTGACAGGGCCGCCAGCCTGGGACGGCGATACAACACAGAACGTTGACAAACACTTACAAAGCACACGGAGAACCCTTCAAAATCTAGCAACAGCTTCAGATAGCTCATCTGCTGGCTGAACCTTTAAAGACCGCTATGAACAATAAAAAAAAACTGAAATCATTATCTGCCCACATCATATTTACCTGCCATGTCTGCGTCACTAACCAAACGACACAGCAAAAACAACAGCGGCCTCCAAATACTATGTAGGTAAACTTAATGTTTATGTATAGATATGCAGGTGTCTGGTGTGAATACAGTCCAATGCAAATACAATGTGTATTGTATATTTTCACGAAAAATGTTTATTTGTCTTTTAAGTACCACATAGTTACCAAAGCTGAAAATTTAAATGTTTCATTTCCCTTTGTGTTTTTAACTAGCAAGCAAGCAGCTTCGCTATATCAGACATAAACAAACAGCTTAGCCTGCTAGCTTTTTATAATTGCTGCGTCCTTGCTAAGGCATTAACTACATGCTATACTACTATAGAGTTTTAAAAGCCACTGATTTTCCTGCTAATGAAAATCAACCTTCTCCTCTGTGACAGGAGAACATAAAACAACATTTTCAAAGTAAACAAATGTAAGAGCAGCTTCCTGCGAGCGGAAATAAGAGAAGCGCTACTTTTACGCTTTGTTTTCTTCTGTTGTTTCTTATTAGGCGCCCTTTCCTCGCCACATCTAGTCGTCTTGAGCGTAACCTCTGGAAATTCCTCTGTAAAAAAAAAATAAAAAAAAATCAAACATCCTGTCATTTTCTGTACATTCGCCCTCCCTTTATCTCCTTCTGTCTCTCTCTCGCTGTCTTGTTCCCCCTTCCTCTCCCCTTACCCTGGTCCTGACTCCCTGGTTCCTGGGGCCTGGCCAAGGCGTGTGTCCCTGAAGGAGCCAGTGAGGAGATGGAGAGAGGGGGCAGAGCAGGGGCTGAGAGACAGGCTCCAAAACCACAGCTGCGGCAGCCCTGCCTCGCCTTCCTCTCTCCTGTCCTCTCTCTCACTTCACTTGGGTTTGCGAGGAGCTGGCCTGGCACCCGCCCCAGCTCTGCCATTAATCAGAGGAGAAGGGGTAGTGTGTGCGTTTGCGCTGCTGATAGAGAATTGGCTGGAACAGGGGTGGTATAGAGACCAGGACCTCCCAACAAAGCAGTGGAGTTCACCCAGCGAGCGAACAGGGGAGGGTTTCTGACAGACAAAATGCCTGGTGCGCAGATCGTGACTCTTTGACGAGATGAGATAGACGTGGAGAAGTTGGATGCGTCGAGGTGAGGCGTGAGGGAGTGCGAGGGAACAGGCTAGCGGAAATGGACCTGGGGTCCACTGAGGAGGAAGAGAGGAGATCCAAGATTCTGTCTATCATTGCGTATAAACATGGAAAATCGTATGGTTCAACGCAAACAGCTGTAGAATGTGCGCTTTTGTCTCATTAAGGCAACTCGGTGAAAAGAGTTGGCCACAGTGCATTAGGCTCACGGTTAATGCATATCCCAGATACCAGGCCTGAACCGCTGCCCAAGGACTCGGTGCATTATTGTACCACACAAATCAAAGCTTCTATACAGGATGAAATTAAATACAGTACTAGTCAAACGATTGGAAGCACCTGACTGAATATATGCTCCTTGTGAAACTTTTCATCTGAAGGCGTATGCTTAATATTTGTGTAAATAAATGTCAGTTGTGCCTATGCACTAGTTTCTTCGCTAAACTAACACTGTAATTGTTATTTGTAGCAAATATATGAGTTGGAACAGGTGGTGTAAGAAAAGCAGCCAATGAGTGCTTAGCATACATGGAAAGTACGGTTTAAAAAGTATCCCATGATGCACCTCAAGAAGCTAGTTAAGAGAATGAATGGAATGTGCAGATTCAGGGTCAGAGTCCTGGGACTACAGAAACAAATCACTGATAAATTGTGTAGAAATTACTATTTATATTAATAGATATAACAATAATGACAGTAAATATTGCTGAATTAAGATGTTTGTATTAGATAGAACTTTTAAATAATAACAAAGACTATTAAATCAAAACAAATAGTGTTAGTATTAATAATAATAATAGAAATGAAGGCTATTGAATTGACAAATAGTATTAATGTTAATAATAATAATAATAATAATTATATTACAGACTATTGAATTAAGACAAATATTGTTAGTGTTAGTATAATAATAATAATAATAATAATGACTTAAATTAAGACAAATAGTGTTAGTTTTCATTAGATGTTAGCGTTTAGTAATTATCATAATCTAATAATGAAAAATAATTATCTATATCACATCTCTACTATCTACACTTGACCTTTTTTTTTTAACTTGTTTTCTTTTTATTATAAACAATTACTCTGTAACACTAGTGTTTTCTGTCTTTTTTCTAATATTTTGACTTGTTTGTCTTTTCTAAAATGTGGTCTATTGTTTTAAATTGCTCTTTTAGTTATTTTAAAAAAGTAATCCTCTAACACCAACATTTAACTCTTTTCTATTTTATGTACTAGTACTAGTTTTTTTTTTTTTTTTTTTTTAAACAAACAAAACAACCTTACTACATTTACTGTGTTAGGCTAATTGAGTCACATATTATTGCTCTTTTGTCCTCATTTGTAAGTCGTTTTGGATAAAAGTGCCTGCTACTGTAAATTTAAATGTAAAATATATAGCTGCAAGCCTTTATATTTTAAGAAGGGTGGCTGCTTTGAAGAAAAGCAGCTATGGTCAAAAGAAATAATTTGCAGGTGTCTAAACTCTTGATTTGATTACTATACATGTTGAAAGTATAGGGGTCTCTATGACAGGATGCCAAAAAAAAATGCTGGAGCCAGATATATATATATATATAATGCCTTTTTGATTAGACATGATAGGTGCCCTAGTTGTTGTGCAAGACTGATTGTACCTCAGAGTACATTTTGCACATATTAGATTGGACAATGTGAAAATGTAACTGGTAAATGAGGGCAGACGTTCTCTATTACAGCACGGGGACAGGTCCCAAAAGGAAAACGGTTCACACAAAGTCCACAAGCCCACCCTCCTCCATTCTTCCCTTGATTATCCAGGTGGGAGTGAAATATAAAAAAAAACCCAAAGCACTTCCAACCTGCTCTCCCCCCTCCTCACCCCCACTGGGCCTCCCTGCATGCCTGTCTGCTGACATCACCACGAGGAGACCTGGCAGGCCAATCGCTCTCCTCTGCTCTATCCTTCCCTTTAGCTCGGCTTCCTGCCCCCATGATGTCACACGCCATATGGTTTTCAGTGAGAATCAAGCCGGAAAAGAGATTTAGTTGGAAGAGAGGAGAGAAAAGGAGGAGGTTCGGCGTAGGGTGTGCGTAGGCCACAGAAAACAAAAGGCCGCTCTTCCTCTGTGTGTGTGTGTGTGTGTGTGTGTGGAGTGGCTCTGAGGGGCTAATGAGGAGAGTTTAGAGAGCAGAGACCACTCCGCGGCCAGCCATGTGCTCAACAGATGGATAATTTGCTCAAACACCAAGATGAGCGGCAACCGGTGACCGCTGGTGCCAACATGTTGCTTGCAACCCTCAGGCCGGGGTGGCATAGTGACCCTGGAATCACTGAGTCACAGACCACCAAGTCGGGTTAAGGCCAAAGTGTTCACTTCATTTTTAACACAAGAACTTGAACGTGCAAGGCTTCTGGGGTCATTCACAAACAGTTCATTATGATGCTTGATATTCCAAACTGGTGTGTTAGTTCATTACTGCAGTCATAAACACACTGGTTTGTAGAACAAATGGCTTTACCGTTTACTGCACTTTACTGTTATTCTTATAGTGTTGCATATTCAAAAAAGAAAAAGTAGCTTACTGTTGAATTGTGTGTGTGTGTATATATATATATATATATATATATATATATATAAAGATAAATATTAAACCTATGAGAAGGAACATTAACAATAAAACTACTGTGAGCTAGCATGGGCATGATACCAGTCATACCAGACCAGCTTCAATTTCAGGTAGGCTAATACGTTTATAATCCTGTGAAACATGTTTGACTGATGTTAGCAGACTAATGTGTTTTATTGTTGGTGATTTCACCACCAACAACAACGCATCTGACTTAACATTGCCGTCTCCATGACGTAAAATGTATTATATAAAAACAACAAGGCAATATATGGTGTATGGCTTAATTATGGTTTCATTGAATA
>JAUMHR010000069.1:10032078-10053330 GCA_032361145.1 Enteromius fasciolatus
ATTTATTTATTTAGACTTTATATGATGATTTATCTATTCAAGATGTTTTATTGTTATTTGTCATATCTCACTGCGATGCTGTGACGCTGTTGCTTTTGGGCTTTGCAGGACTTTAATCTAACTGTAGACCTTACGCTTGAAAGCAACAACATTATTATAAGTTGAGTGGAATGCTATTTGTCATTCCCTATGCATACTTAAACTTGATTCTTCGGTCCCAAGTCAGGCGTTCCTCAGACTATTCTCCACTTTGACAGAAGTGCAGTCTCGCAGACCCACTTACAGACCGATATCACTCATGCACACGGCCAATAAAGTTTAACATGCAGCACATAAACATCCCACTTGTTAAAACAAAATTTGTTCAGCTCGCTTGCACTATTTCTGTCTTTTACATACACATTCCTGTCACACACACACACACACACACACACACACACACATACACACACACACACACACGTATTTCAGACATACACATGTGCACATACAAATAAACAATAGTAGGTGTGTTATTTAGGAGGTGATGGCCGATTGTTAACTGTCAGTGGTTGTGCAAGTGTGCTCTGCGATCCAGGTCTGGTCAGTGTTTTAACACAGCTTTCATTCACTTAATCACTGTAAACACCAGGCATCCACCTGTTGTTGGCTCATTAGGAACTCAGATAAGGATTAATAGAGGCTATAATGCATCGTCACTTGCTAAGAGTCTTTCTTTAAAGACCAATTCTTATATTAACTTGCATATTAGCAAGCCTATTTGTAACATATTGGCTGTTTATTAGCACTTATAACTACATGTTCTGCATTCTACACACCCCTAATAACTTAACATTACTTTACTAACTATTAATAAGCAGCAAATTAGGAATTTATTGAGGCAAAGTCATAGTTAATAGCTTGTTAATAACAAAAACTAGACTGTTAAAATATAGTGTATAAAAATATAGTCTTAAATGTGTCTTTAATATACACTACCTTTCAAAAATTTGGGGTCAGTAAGATATTTAATGGTTTTTAAAGAGGCTCATCAAGGCTGCATTTATTAGATTAAAAATCCAGAATAAAACTGTAATATTGTGAAATATTATTTCAATTTAAAATAACTGTTTTCTGTGTGAATATATTTTAAAATGTAATTTATTCCTGTGATACAAAGCATCATTACTCCAGTCTTCAGAGTCACTTTCAGACCTTTCAGAAATCATTCTAATATGCAGATTTTTTTATTATCTTTAAAATCCATTAAATATCTTACTGACCCCAAGCTTTTGAACAGTAGTGTAGATTCAAATCAGAATTCACATTTTGCTTGTGCACACACTGGGCCTCATTCATGAAACACAAGCAGAACGAATTTGAATGAAAATCATTCATAAAGTCTTTGGTGAATTGAATGTGACAGTTTACGTAAGAATGGTTTAGTGAACAACTAAATTCTCTTTGCTCGTGTTGCATGAATGAGGTCCAACGTGTCCTTAAGAAATGAAAGAGCTGACTTCGGCGAATCTAATGAGCCTGTAAACAAACAATAAACATAAGCGAGCCAAATGACTTTGGTGTCACAGAGTCAAGGTCAGTGAGACACAAGGGTCAAATTAAGCAATTATATTTAACAACCGAGCTATTTCGAGTGACTAATACCCATTGTTTCTCTCCAGACATATGGGCAGTGAATTTTATACCAACATTAAAAGTGAACTAAAAAACATCCAGGTGCTGTTTGCACCCTGATCTGTCCTTTGTCTAATTCTGCCTATCTCTGTTTTTTGAGGTTATCATAAGTTCATCAAGAGAAACTGGAAGTGAAAGACAATACGTTCTCCTCAGTAAAGCTGGACTGCCATGACTTTGACCATTCAAATTAAAAAGCAGCATCTTGAACTGCAGTAAATTCAGGAGAGAGATGGGGAAACAGATGTCAGTCAGCTGTTAGAGTAATTCAAGGGCCTGAGGGGCAGGCTGTGACATGAAAAGGCTTCTGCCAGGTGAATGCCCGACGAGAAACCACTTTCATCTCAGCACTCCACAACAAACGGGACGCCACAAAGTGATAGCAAAAATAATGACAAAACATATGACACCTTGGGAATATCTGGCTGAAATCTATTAGTCAGACTGACACAGTGTAGTTGTCATATATCTTATAAGAAAATAGCACTTAGTTTATGACTCGTTAATAATCAGTTAAACCGTGTGAAGCAATATTATGCATGAATGAAAGCTTTCTAAAAAATAAAAAACTCCAGTGAAGTACCAAAGGGAAAAGAGCGCTCAAAGACACGTAAAAGCTCATTTAATACAGAACAGTAATTAATCAAAATAACATTCCTTGATAAAAAATGTACTAAAACAAAAAAGGTAAATAAATAAATAAATGCTATTGAAACTAAATATTCAGTTACAAAATCAATAACAAAAACAAATCATGTATAGCCTATAGCAAAAAATAACTAATTAAAACACAACACAAAAAGGTGCATGGAAAACATGGGGAAAAAAAGTAGCCTACTTGCTGCTTATTTATTGTGCCGACGAGCTAATAGCAAAATTATACATTTAAAACTAAAAAGGGAACAAGGAGGTTAATGGAGATTAATAATATGCTACATTAAAGTATCAATTTGGACTTTCACATCAGTTGTACTTCTTAGTGTTATAATTTCAAATGCTTTCATTTATTTTATTTTTTTTTTACACCCATCTAGCAAAAACAAGTGCTTAATGTTAGGTCAGAAATCATGCCACTTTATCTTTATTTTATAGCTGAATGTATAATGAATGTATTCCGCTGCGTCGCGCGCACTGCCGTCGGCGCTATAGGCTAGCCGTTAGGTGTCGCTGCACGCGCAGCCTGCACTGCTTCTGGAGACGAACGCCAATCAGAGTCCATCCAGATTCTCAAGTGTCTGACACATTCTAACGCAAGGAGAGGGAGAGAGAAGGGGAGAAGGGTAAAGGACAAGGGACAACACGGAAGAAGCTGGGAACACCGGGAAAAGTTTACATTTTAAAGAGGAATTTGGACGACTGGGGATCTGTGCACAGGGGAATCCCGTAAGGGGAAGTCAAGATCGGCAGGAGCATCAGACATGAATCCGAGGTGAGTCTGTGTTAATGCATGTATCGAGTGAGTTACCTGCGGCGCGTTCAGGTGTGCGCAGTGAGCGCGTGCCAACATACTTACCTGATAGATTGTGATAACTGGCGCTCGTGCTGCAGGCGTGTTTGGACAGCCGGAGATCTGACTTATTGTACCATTTAACCGGATTTTTAACACCACTCATCATGCATCTAAAAATAAAGAAAACTGTCCTAAAATGTTTTCATCCTGATTTTGAACATCAAACTAATCAAAACAAATACTTGTCAACTGTCACCAACCAGAATAACTACATAATAATAATTACATTTCGTCTATGTAGCCTAAAGCAGTAAAAACAAAACTGACACTTAAAAATAATGCTTCAATAGTTTAGCAACGCACCCTCCAATGAGAAAACTTGTATTTTTGCATTGTACAGTTCTTGAACTGAATATGGTTCTTTGCCGATCTTCTTCAGATCAGTGTATTGGAGTTTTTAAAGCACCAGTATACAGAAGGTTTTCTAAAGAACTCGAGAAAAAGTGATCTTAGATTGTAATTCAAACTTTAATTACTAAGAATGTACATTAAATGGCGGTCAGTGGGTCTATGTCAATAGGCCATGACATCTAAACTGACATTCATACCTGCTGATTTTAAGAAAAATCTTGAGTCGTAATGTTCAGAATTAAAAACCAATAAAGATGACGTACAACTAATTCTGAAACTTAAAAAAAATGAAACTTGAAATAGTTCAGTGGTGTAGTCTTTATAACTACATTCTGTCAGTGTTGTGTGATGCAGACTATGCATAATTTTTGCACCTTTTCCATCTATCCAGCAATAAATGTCTGTCTAAAAGTAAACAAGTGTGTTATTAAAGACTAATACTCCTGCTGCTAAATTAGCTTTTAAAACTCCTAATTGGATAAAAAAATTATAATGTTAAGTTTGCCATTAATTGTTTGATATTAGAGCATTGCTTATCTAAAAAGAATCACTAAGGTATTGGATTATATCCTGTTATTTTCATATACCACTTTAGGGCTCTTACAAGCATACTTTAATATGTTCATATTAAAAACATCGTAGTATTTTGTGTAACTGTAGCCCATAAAATTAAAACAAATGCAAAAGGTAATCAGTATTTGTGCAGACTCAATGTTTATTTTCCTGAATAACGAACTTTATACAGAAGTTATGGTCCGTATCATCTGTATTAAAATAGTCAGCACTCATAAAACCAGCCTCTCTTTAACGCACACTATGTTGTGATATACGATAAAACGCCTGTCTCTTTAAGACAAAGCGTCGATGTGTTGAGAAGTTCAAGTTGGGGTCACTGTAAGTTCCTGCCCTCGATTTTACCTTTTAGTTTTATTGTAGACTGACATCACACGAGGCGCTAAAACGCTCGGGCAGCCCAGAAGCCCATTATCATTTCCAGTCGCATTATTACATCCATGCAAAAATAGCCAAGGAGATTACAAAACATACAAAAAACGCGAAAAACTGATGCAGGAGTACGCACGTATTTTTATAGGAGGAGTGAGTGAGCGAGCGAGAGAGATAGAGGGAGGAGGGAGAGAGAGCAAGAGGGAGGGTGAGCAACACGAAATTCATTGCAATTAATAATAAAAAAGAGTTGGCAGTCGCGCTCGGAAAACTGGCATGGTTTTTGGGAGGCTGGCAGTTCAAAGTTGAAACGTCAGAAATGACTCCAAAAGACTGTTGAGATGATCATTAAGGGAGACTTAGATCGGATGGCAGAAGAGATCGGGCATCCAGGTAACGTTCAATGCTCTTAACATTTTATCAACACTTTATTCTTTTACTCAGGCATAATGATAGTTCGAGCAGCTCATTAACCTTATTTCAATTCTCGGTACATTTGCGGATAGATATAAAAGTTTTACAAATCAATACCGGATTGTTTGCCTTTCTCTTTTTTGCAAATTTTAGTATGCTACAATATCAGCGATCATTTTTTTATGCAATCAGGCTACTTATATGTTTTTTTTAAATAAATAAATAAATATGTATATATATATATATATTAAGAAACTTTAAAGTTTTATCTGTTGTCTGTGGACAAGGGGCTTTGTTATAATAGTCAAATGTACAGTCGCATTATGAGCCCGAAAGTGTTGCAGTAGTGATCTGGTGCTTGTGTGATTTCGGATGGCGGTGTGGCCATCACAGTGACGGGGCTCTGAGCCTTAATTGAGAATTCATGGTGTTTCACATGCGACTGATTTGACTTAAAAGAGAATGATTAGATTTTAAAGACAGATATGTGGTGCCTTGCATGCAAATGCAGTCTGTTGAATGATCAATTGAAATTCAGCATGTTCAGATTGTCGGTGTCACTTATAGAAGCCTATTTTAGAAGATACTCTGTTTAAACTAAACATTTCCACACATGTACGAGACGAACTGTAAATAATGTAATTTATTCATAGGAAACTAAAATATTCGATACTTGCGCGGTTTATGCTTTATAACGCGTCAAACAAAGACCACGAAATGTAAAATTAAGAAGCAATTTGATGGCATCATATTTATGGGTTATAACAGGCCTCACAGTTCTTTTTCTTTTTTACTTTAATTTAGAATTTTAATTCAAACATCTGAGAATAACTTAATATCTCTGATTATCTGCTGTATCCTTCCCTAGTAGCCTATATTCTATCCAACAGAACATAAAACAGATATATGATGTGAAATGTGGCTAGAATATTTCCTTCTCATCTGTGACCATGGAGGCCACATATAGGCGACGGTGAGCTGTCCTCCCAGTGGTATTTATGAATGAATATCCAGATCTGCGTGTGTTGATGGAGCGCGCGAGAGAATATGAGCGCAATAAGAGGAGCTGTGGAAGAGGAAGCTGCAGCGCGTGATATGCTCTTTTTCCACTCTTCAAATTCTATGCAGAAATGGTCGATAAACCTCAGGTGTTTTGCCGTTTGACCTTAAACCACTTAAATAGGCACGATACAAGACAAACGCACTTGCCAAGAAGTTTTGCGCAGGTTTTACCTTTCATTCACAAAAAGGTAATGTCTTAGGAATTGGTAAAACCTTGAAGTTGTAGGGAACACAATTAAAGCAGTTCAAATGGCATCAATTGAACATTTTATTTTAGTTTTATTTCTCGCACAGGTGTCAGTGGCCGGATGACAACTTTATTCTGTAGGTAAATCACTAGGCCAGCGTTCTTAAATTCTAAATTATACATACATTGTCAGTGGCCTATTGTTTTCCGTCTTTTTGTGTTAATCCTTATAGAATAATTTAAAAGACATGCTTTGTGACTGATTGACTGTTTATTCCTTAAAGGTACATTAGACTCAGTCTAAAGGGATAAATCTCTAAGGGAGGACGCTTTTGCGGTAAAAAGATGACAGACCGAGGGCGGAGAGAGAGAGAGGAAGTCTTAAGAACGCGAGCAGACCCCTGCCTCACCCCTAAACCAGCAAAATGACAACAGAGACAAAACACAGGGCTAATGAATACCAAAGCACCTAAAATATGACCTTAATCCAGTCCTGTACCATACCAAATATAGCAAATAGACCAAGCTGTCGCGTGCGCTTCACGACCAAACAATTGGACAATCATTTTTTTTGGACATTGATGACTTTTGTTGTTTTATTCAAATGAGATATCCCTATTAACTGTATTTATTCAGTAACATCTTCTTTTAGATTAAATAATGAGACTTCTAATGCGTATTTTAAGGTTGAATTTAAACCCCTAGACGTTTTAGACTATGTTTGATGAGAGGCTATTTAAATACTAATTTATCTAAATGATCCTTAAATGAGCTCAAGTTCCGTGCTGCGTAAGTGCGCATTCAAGACGCGTAATGTAAACCTACAGGGTGACAGGATTGAGAGGATGTAAGTGTTTACGCGTGAAGTTCAAACAGTCAGTTAAAACATGATTTACATCTTTCATCACTTCCTTTAAATCTTAACACGTTGAACATCTGACAGAATAACACCCCCTGAATTTTGTCAAACTTAGGTGTTGTCTGACTAATTAGACTTATTTTTCTTTGCCTATAAAAACTTTCAGGTGAAGGCTGAACTACAGCCCCTACTTTCCGTTCCGACCCGTTTATTGTTTACTTGTTCTTTGCATTCTGTCATCTTTGCGCTTCTTGAAAGCAGCACAGTTGGGACAGCACGGCACAAGACGTTATAATTCATGCGCTCATACAGTTTGCGCTGCTTTCTCAAGCTCTCACTAATGGAAAGTTCACAAGCCAAAAACGGCTCTTTACCTTAAAATACACCTGTCGGTGATGAGACGTGTCCGGGGGTAGAAGGGGAGGAGATAAGACGTACACAACTTGGTGCTTTTATTAAGACAGACTCTGAAGAGAGATGCGGACTGAAAGGAAATGTTGCGGTTGGTGTTTGTTTGGTTGAGATGCTCCATTGCTAAGGTAACTTTGCCTGCAACATGCAATTAATAACATGCCATCTGTTTGATGCTGTGCGTTAGTAAAAGTGTAGGCTGTATCCTTTATATAATTACAAATGATGCAATTATATAATGGTTAAAAATATAAATAAATGACGCGCGTGCGGAAATCAAACGGAGCATTCGATTTATGAATTAAGAAAATTGTATTGAATAACCTGTAACTCAAGAGTGTTCATGAACGGGAAAGACTACAGGTGCACTGCAGGCCAGAAATGACCAGCTGCCGGCAATATTTCCGCAAAAAGGAAATGTTCAAAAACAGTTTAAAACTATTTTTTTCTTTTTTTAGGCGTCATCTGGATCTGTGTTGTTGTTTTTTATTTTTCTTTCTTTTCTTTTTTACACAAATGTGTAAATGTTTAAGCACCGGAATAAATTAATAGTTTCGACACAAATATGTAAACAGATAATTGTTTTATAAATATATTTATACAGTATTTTATTTTTTATAAATAAACTGCAGTCTTGTCCATGTATGGTTTTTCTGCCTCACCAGCTAGTTCTTCTAGTGGAGAAGCCAGAATGATAAGCGCGTCTTCATGCTTCTGTAAAGTGCGCAGCTGCCTCTTTATATTGAACAGATGCAACTTTTTATGCACATAACATTTGACTCTTTTAATTTTAATAATGTTTAGTGTGTATAATCAGGGTACCTATTATGGAGGGTTGGGGAGATCTGATCCCCCTAATTATAACTTAGGTATTTTATGAAATTGTTTGAATTTCTTTTTACATTTTATATATTTGCATTTAGACTTAGTCTGATGAAGTTACCGTAGCAGCAGTTGGACCCTTCCAGGCATATTTGGACAATGGAAAAAACAAACAAACAAAAAAACAACAATAGTATACTACTACTACCATTTACTAAAACGTTATTGTAGATTTAAACTTTTTGTGTGTTGTTTTAATGTCTTAAATTTCAACAGACAAATCTAACCAGAACCAGACCAATCTAACCAGACAATTACAGGCAGAATTAAAAAAGTCGTTGAACTGCTGAAAGTCATTGAATAATTCACACACTGTGTAAAACCAAGCTTTTCTGGCAACTGTGTGGTTTAGTTGCGAGCTGTGGTTGGCTTTAAAGGGAAGACTTGCATTGTTGGATTTAAGGGCTAATTAAATGGAAGCCTATGGCTACAAACTACAGTATTCATCTAAGAGAATTATTTTATACAATGAAATAAACAATGAGAGGAGGAACTGATGTTGGGATGACTGTATTTATTTAGCTTCTTGTTTCCCATCAGTGAAACCATCCCCTCTGGGACCCTAACTATCCATTTTATCTAATATACAGACCATCCTCATGTAGCAGGGTTTAAAAAATATTTTCTGGTAAATTGTAATGTTTATTATGTTTGCCTGGCAGGAACCGTTGCATTCAGCTTAGAACTGAAACTTGGCATGGCTGGTTGAATGTTTATTTAGTAATTCGTAGGCATCATCTCAAAAGTGATCTTTTGAAAACGGTTTCATTTGTAACTCACACTTCTATACAGCAGTGTCCTGTCATGAATTGGCTGCATTTTTTTTTTTGTCCCTGCTGGTTTATGCCTGCTGTTCATCACACTTGCAAAACCTTCAGTCTGACTTTGTTTAAAACTCCACACACCACCTCTGGAATTCTTTATCAGGAAGACAGCAATATGAAAACATGTTTATACTGGCATTTTTCCTCTGTCTTTTTTCTTCTTTCTTTTTTTGTTAACTGCACTTCACTGTAAGTTTTAAACATGTGGGTTTGTATCTTGATAATGACAAAACCATCACAGTCTCACTCGGTCAGCTATAGCTCACTTTTATAGAGTCCTTCTGATGCTTGTTGCATTAAAGGAAAAGCTGAATTGGTTGCCCTCAATCCCCCTACCTGAAAGTCCACAAAAATATCAAAGAGTAAATGAAGATCTATATTCAGGATCAAGAAAATGCACACAAGCTTAAGTGCTCCTTTTTATATATTCAAGTGCTGCCAGTCAAGTTTTACAAGACAGTCCAACACAAACAGATGTGTCAGTAACGTGTGTTATGTTTCAAAAGACAGCTATTTTTAAAAATGTCCTTTTATTCCACAGTACTCAAAAAAGTATGCAAAATTCAGCTAGTGTTCAATAAGCTTTTAAAGGTTGAAGTTTATGTTTGTCTGCAACAACTTTCTGGCTTCTACTTAATTGTTCCATTTCTCTTCTGTTTTAGGTATTGGTCTGAAGTCGATGCTGGATGCCATGGAAGTCCCAAGTCATGCTAGGCACCTCCTCTTGCAGTTGAACACACAACGAACCAAAGGCTTCTTGTGTGATGTTATCATCGTGGTGCAGAATGCACTGTTCCGTGCTCACAAGAACATCCTGGCAGCCAGTAGCCTCTACCTTAAATCTCTTGTTGTTCACGACAACCTCATCAATCTGGACCATGAGATGGTCAGTCCAGGTGTGTTTCGAGTCATTCTTGACTATATCTACACAGGGCGTTTAAGTGAAGGTGACCCCACCTCTCCAGCTGAGCCAAATATAGGAGCAGTGCTGGCGGCTGCAAGTTACCTGCAGCTGCTGGATCTGGTGACTCTATGCAAGAAGAAGTTGAAGAGAAACGGGAAGTACCATTTACGTCCTAATCCTGGGTTTTTACCTTACAAGATGGGCTCCGGTGGTGTGGGGGGAGGACGCTTTCGAATATCTACCCCTGTCATCCACTCCTGCCACTCTGTAGGAGTAGTTAGCACCCCTCGACCTACATCATTAGAGGACCTGCCCCCCCTCCCACTTGCTCCCCAGGTCAGCGAAATTTATGCACCAGTTCCCACCCAGGGTCCACCGCCTTACCCCCCAGCAAAGGCATCCCTGTCGCCCCAGTCAGGCCTGCGCATGCCCCCTACTGACAGGAACTGTTCATCCGTCTACGGCCTTGACCTGTCCAAGAAAAGCCCAAGTTCCCAGTCCCAGCTTCCCTCTGGTCACCCCCATTTGATCTCCTCACTCCACCCAGAAGAGGAACCAGAGGGGGAGCTAGACCAAAGCACTAGCCCTCTGCTTAGTCCCAGTGATGGCTCCAGAAAAATGGAGACAGCCCATCATGTGGGGTCTCTCGTCCCCCACCCCTACCCTCTACCCAACCATCCTCTTGCCCCTCATCTACCCCACCTGCATCGTCCTCAGAGCCAAGAACCTTACCCCTGCGCTCCCAGCCCTGAACCCATGGTAGACTCCAGAGAACAAGGCCGAGATGGGTCTAACATCTATCGATGGGTGAAGAATGAGCCTTCCAACCCAGAGGACGAAGATGAGGAAGACGAAGAGGATGAGAGTGGAACAATGGGTGAGCAGGATAAAGAGAGACACCAGCACATGAATCACCATAAAAACAGCGAGGATAAACTGAACATGAATGAGCGGGGCTATGACAGAGGGACCTGCGATGATGGGGAGGATGAGAATGGGACAGGCAGCGAAGAGACAGGGAGCAGCGAGGGTCGCCCATCTCCCCCAGTTCCAGGTGGAAGATATCACATGCCGTACGAACCAGAGAGTTTTGGAGATAACTTGTACGTGTGCATCCCCTGCGACAAAGGCTTTCCCAGCTCAGAGCAGCTCAATGCCCATGTGGAAACTCATAATGAGGAGGAGCTAAACAACGGGAGCGAGCTGGACAACAGCAACAACAGCAGCAGCAAACCTACCAATGCCCATGGACCTACAAGCTTGAATAGCACTAGTGGCCTCCACAGCCCTTTCCTAGATAGCAAATCAACGCAAAATCTCCATTCCATTGGTCTCGGAGAGATCATACGACCCTATCGCTGTTCTTCCTGTGAAAAGTCGTATAAAGATCCCGCCACCCTGAGGCAGCATGAGAAAACTCACTGGCTGACACGCCCATACCCCTGTAGCATCTGTGGCAAGAAGTTCACCCAACGTGGTACTATGACACGCCACATGCGCAGCCATTTGGGCCTGAAACCCTTTGCCTGTGACGCCTGCGGCATGCGCTTTACTCGACAGTACCGTCTGACAGAACACATGCGCATCCACTCCGGAGAGAAACCCTACGAGTGCCAGGTGTGCGGGGGCAAGTTTGCTCAGCAGCGCAACCTTATCAGTCACATGAAGATGCACAGCAGCGGAACAGCTGGCGGAGGACTAACTCCTGACGGCAAGCTGAAGATAGACTTCTCCGAGGGGATTTATCCCCTGAGCAAGTACACAGCTGAGCATCTGGGTCTGAAGCAGGAGAAAACCTCAGACCTTCTCGCAGCCTCTCAGCACCTGCTGGCTGATGCCAAAGTCATAGAGAGCCTCTACCCGCTGTCAAAGCTGGCTGCAGAACACCTCGGCCTCACCCACAGCAAGATAGACATCCTGAACCAGCCACTGCCACCCACTTCCCAGCAGCTCTCGGCAGAGTCCCGCACCATTGACCGCTACTCTCCCAGCTAGAGGGGGGAACCACTAACTATACTTTCCAAAGAGACATCACTGTATGCCATTCACAGTATTCAACTCTCACCTCATCTTCATTTGAACCTGCACCTCAAAGAGTGGAGGCCAGAAAGTGATGGCCATAAAAATGCACACAAACTGTTTAATTCTGAACGTGCCTTTCTTTGCAGATTTTGCAGTACGTGCATTTCTTAAAATTACTTTCCCACAAGGAGGAAACTGCTTTATTTATAACCTGTTTTGACCGTTGGACACTCAGACAATGCAGTATTTATATAAAAACAACTTCTTTTTTGTTCAATCACCGAGCCAAAAAACCAATTGAAAACCAAAAAGAGATTGTTTTTATTTATTTTTATTTTTATGTTCAATTAAAAAAAAAAATTTGTATGTTGGAAAAGCCAAAGAGAAAATGTCAAATGTTACAGAAGAAAGTTGCAATCTTAGCCAAAACCTGTGTATTAAGTATTATTAGTGTATATAGAATGAAAAAGCACATATGAACAATATTCAGGGCTTCTGTCCAGAATGGAGCAGCGAATCTGGACGAAAGAAAAAAAGCCAAATCTTTGGGATTTTATAGTAATTGGAGGACTTTTTATAGACTATTTTTCGGAGTACTGGATCACCTGTATCTGATTTTCCAGCTTTGTGAATGGCCCAGTTTTTTCCATACTAAAGGGAGCAACTAACTGAAGAGTGTTTGTTCCAGGACTTAGGTAAAGTGATCTAAGCTTTTCTCTGCATTGATGTAGTTATCCCCTTCAGCATGGAATGAGAGTTCACAGAGAGTCCCTTTAAAAAAAAAAATGTTCACCACCTTCAGGTGTATGGTCTCGAGCTATTTAGTGTCTTTGTTCCCTTTCCTTTCCTCCAACGCCAAGTGCCTTCAGCTTATTAAAAAAAGTAGCAAGTACTGCCCTGTGATCTCACAACTGGAATATCTTTGTGCATATTCCGATCATGATATAACAATCCACGTCCACGTGTTTCGGTCCATCTGGTGCCACAGACTAAGCATGGGTGGTGCTTTTGAAAATGCAGTAATATTTACAGCAGAGACCATATGCTTTGGTTGCATCGCAATCAACCCCGACTCTCTGCAAGACTAGTTGTATAACAGTTCGAGTGAAGGCACTTTTGTGTATATAAACCAAACAGTGACGTTTTGCAAATGATTGATTCGGCAACACCTTTAAGACCTTTCCTCATTTGAAATGTTTGAGAGGGCCTCCTCACCCCTATTACGGTGCAGTTAATTTCAGGCTAATGTGACGGCTTTAACCCCACGGTGCCTCATGCACGCACATAGAGCCGCTAATGTGACAACCATCTGAACACGAGGAGCAGGGCTGTTGCTGTTAGCGCAGATAGCAGCAGCTGGCCCACTCAGGGTAAGCCCTGTGAAATCTCAGATTTTCGAAGACTATCCGCGCTTGTCTGTCCCACTGATGTTCAATTTTATGCCAGTTGACCAGGCCCTGTGATCTGAACGTACACCCTAATCTTCCAGCTACTGCTCTAATGTACCATAAGCGTAACTTACAACAATCAATCCTCCTTATTGCAAGTAATATAGAACACAGTAGCCTATTAAGGCTGCTTTCTTTTTTGTAGTCTCACAGCTCATCTGCTTTGGCTCCAAATAAGTCATTTTACAGTTAATATAAGTGTTCTGATGAGACACAGCACCCGCTGTTATTCCAAAGACCATGCTGACATTTTTGTTAACCACTAGTTACAATTACAACCTCAGCTGGTGAATGTGAAAACCTAAACCACGAATGCACTGTGAAAGAACTAGTGAATCTTAAAGCTTTAGAGCTTAGTGAATATCGAACATGTCATTTGGGACAAATTACCTGGGCTTTACTCTGTAGCACGTTTCATTTCTGTTTTCTTTGTTACTTTTTTGGTCAGATTGAACTCTCTTAATCAAAGCAAAAAGACATTGGTGCTTACCTCAGGACTGAGCCTATTCATGGGTTACAAAATGCTTTAGCAATAGTTTAATACGAAAACACAGTTAATTGCTCTCTGTGTATTGTACATTAAAATTCAAGCACACTTTCTGAAGGGATCTTATTGTTTTTAAACCTGTGGTTGTTTCACAATGCTAAAAATGTCTTTTTTTTGTGAATAGCCTATGCAACCTATTTTTACATTACAGAAAATACTGTAGTTATGCAAAGAAATGGGTAATGACTTTATTACCATAAAAGGCAAATTTGTAAATTAAAAATGATTTCTTGATAAAAATCAGCATGTTTTTCTTTTTCTGTACACTTGAAGGTACTTGAGATTCTACAGCACAGTTTAAAACTCACACATGCTCTAAAAGAAATGCCAGACAGCAAGTCCGATTACTGTTAACGTTATGCTGTATAAGAAATGTTGTGTGTTTATCAATAATTTGCCGCAATGATAAACACTTGGCCGAGTTGGTAAGGAGGGAAGCATAGTTTCTGAAGTTGATTGACCCATTTGTTCTGGGCGGGCCTGCAGAAACTTCAGCTGACCTTTTTGCCGAGAGGCAGGATTAGACTCCCAGTGAGGTTTTGTATACATGTACTATTAAACCACACGCATGAAACCAGCTTGTTTGGGGCGAGACAGATGCTGAAATTTCCCAACACTCTTAAGTGGACAGCCGAGATCCAGAAATTCCTCTCAACTTAATTTTGCAAAACACATGAAAACAGTCTGGGCACAGCGGTTTGTTTGTATCCAAACGAAACCCAGAGCGTAAACGGAATACAAATCTTCTGACTCGAGGCATAGAACAATATTACAGCTATCATAACAGTTAAAACTTTGACCGCAGACATATTAATACGGGCTGAGGAGAAGTGACAGCCCGTTTGAAGTGGATTTCGGTGGTGGGAAAATAAATCTCACACTCCCCTTCTCCACCATTCATTAGCTCGCTCTCATCGAAAATCTATCGCTTGCTCTTTCCTGCTCTCCGACAGACAAAACAAGAGAGAGAAAAAAAGAGATTTTCCACTTCGGTTACAAAAGCGCAGAGAAAAGAAAATGAAATATCAAGTGGTTCTGCGTTCAGTACTGTTCTGACGGCTCTGGGAACGTCGAGGTGTGTGAGTCAGGGTCAGGGGGCAGGTGAGATGTTTGGTTGTGTTTTTGTTTCGCTCCGGCTATCTGAAACATACGAAAGTGCTTCTGTTAATGGAGCGGTTACAAAGGAGTAAAGTTGAGCTGGGGAAATGAACTTTTGACTCTGTAGTAGCAGTGAGCAGGATGTTTGGTGTGGTTCTGCTCAAAAGCAGATAGGCAGATGATGATAGAGAGGGACAGAGAAAGCAACCGAGGGTGAGAGAGAACAGAGCAGGTTTGTCGGGTGGACCACAGCCATTGTCTATCTAAGGAAAAGTAGACTGGAAACCTCCATCCCTGATTTGTGATCCTCAAAGGCATTTTCTGGTTTCAATATAAATTAAGCTCATCTACAGCACAACGCTTATTGACTTATTGTTGATCTCTTTAAAAACATTATTTGCTTGTCAATGGTTTTCTTTAAAAAAGCAAAATCTGAAATAAATGATTTTGATAAATTATTTACTGTTTCCAAATTAATGCCACGCAATGTAAATAATGTTTTAACACAATTTTAATGTGAAAAATCACTTACTAACCTTGTTTGTATATGAAGCTATATTTTATGAAGCTTTGTGTTGCTTAGAAAATGATTTAAACCGATTTGCAATCAAATAATACAGTTTTAACAAACAACATACACTGTAAAAAATGATTTTTAAGTTGTAAATAAAAAAATATTTTGTTTTAAAAGAATTATTTTCCATTTCTAATTTTCGCTTTTAGTTCCTTGAGGTACTTGCAATTTCTTTGTGATCCTATGTGAAATTTACTCAACAATTTCTATATTAAAATTCGCCATGTATTTTTTTTTTTAAATTAAACTTCACATTGATAATTTTTTTTGCCCCATTTACTTTTACTAAAAAACCCTTTCCATAATTTATTCATTTTATTTATTTAAAATTTTTAAATAGAATTTATACCTCAATCTATATCTCATCTATATAACCCTACATATATTTTTAATTGACAACTACTGTCAATTAGGCTTAACATTAACGTGTATTGAACCCAGAATAATCTTTTAATAATCTTCCCTACATTTCTATAAAATTGGATGGAGGTGGTCTTTGGCATCATTCAGTCATTAACCTACTGGTCACCCAGCTTGTCCTTGAAGAGAAACAAAACTTGAGATATGGAGTAAAAAAAACAAAAACTATATATTCTGAGTCTAACCATGCTTCATAAATGTGTCCAAGGGAAATATTCCTCTCAGTTTCAGGAAACCCCACTCAGTCAAACCAAAGCCATACCAATATACTCTTAGAACATTTAAATGTCATAAAGTCTTAATGGTAACACTTCACAATAAGACCTCATAATGAATTAACTAACATGAACAAACCACAAACAATACATTTATTACAATTAATCTTTATAAAGATTAGTTAATAAAAATACAATCATTCATTGTTCATGTTAGCTCACAGTGCATTAACTAATGTTAACAAACGCAACTTGTGATTTTAATAATGCATTAGTAAATGCTGTAGAAGCATTGTTCATTCTTAGGTCATGTTAACTAATGAACCTTATTGTAAAGTGTTACCGTTTAATTTACCGAAAACAGTATGTGGAGATTCTATTGTGGGTTTATTACAGGTCTGATTAAACTCAGGAAGGATGAAGTTGGTGGCATAAATGTCAGTTGTGCATATCCTCTCACAGAGATAATCATGACAGGTTCAAAGAATTGAGATTCTAAGAAACGCTTATCGATAAATTAGCTTCGCTCACTTCCTTCGTACAGCTGGTGCTCCGTAGGTTTAGCAACGTTTACTCTAATTTCTTCTATAAATTGTTGACCTTGACTCATTTTCAGTCATCTGTAATGAGTCATCTGGGGTCATGTGGAATCTTTTCCTTGATTGTGGGATGTTTTGACCCACAATGCACCTGTCCGTGTCTCATTGTTTTTCAGGGAGTGAGGGCGTTTTGACATGATTTCACATTCATCTGTTTCACATCGCCATTTTTGTGGCTTGATGTTTGAATCATGACTTCAGTCACTAGCCTTTCTCAGTGGTCTTCTCATTCGTGCCACTCCTTCTTCCCACTCGATCTCCTCCCTTCATTCACTACACAGTCTTTCTCAATCTCACCTCCTGAAGCCTGACCCACGATGCTGAGCTCTTGCCCACACCTCTGATGAAGTGGCGCCCAGCTGTTTTCATGCTGAAGAAGACAGTTGTCTAAATGTTTATGTGAATAACTACTTTCTTTTTCTTCACGCCCCGATCGAGTTCCAGAGTGAGCTTAAAAGCATGTGTTTATATCCTCCACGGGGTAACATAGGCTATATAAACAGTATGCGGAGGCTATTGTCTCTGACTAAATAACTATAAATATATTCCAGAGACACTGATAAAAGAGGAACTTTGTGATTAAGGAAACTTGACCTTATAAAAGGGAAATTAACATACTCATACTGGACTTGCCAGTAAGGCCAACATGTTTAGGATTGCACAATTTTAGCTTGGTCGCACAGATGTTCAGTCCTCCCACTGAATCTCAGAATTCCCGTTTAACACAGAAAGTACTGCAATTATATTAATAGTTCAATTTGGAGCCATATATGAGTCAATGAGGTGATCTAATGATTGTCTGTATCTATTACTCATCACAAAAACAAACAAACAATTAAAAAATCATGATACAAATTATATCCGTACAGTGATTTCAGTGATCTTTTTAAATTCTGTCCTTAAATTATTATTTTTTCATGACCTAAAGTGTAATATTTTGGTGTACAATATTTTTCAAGATTGTAGTCTCAAAATGATTCACATGCTTAAAAAATGTTGGCATAAGTAGTTACATATATATATTAAATACAACAAGGGTGTTTTAACAATGTAATCATTTTCTGTTTACCTTTTTTAAAAAGCAGATTGAATCATAACTTAAACAAATTCAGCAATGAGAATACAATAAGAAATTACTTGCAAAACAAAACCAATAAATTCTAAACAAATATAGAAGCTATTTTGTTATGCATAAGGCTACCTTTACATAAAATGCTGGAAGGCAATTCACAATTCGAGTTCAACTGTAATCAAGATATGTGACCCTGGACCACAAAACCTGTCTTAAGTTGCGTATTTGTAGCAATTTGTATATTCGTAGCAATACCCAAAAATACATTGTATAGGTCAAAATTTTTTATTTTTCTTTTATGACAGAAATGATTTCATTTGATTCATTTGGACAGCTTTAAAAGCGATTTTCTCAATATTTTTTGCATCCTCATATTTCTGATTTTTCAGTTGTATCTGCTAAATATTAATATAGAAAACATATTTTTTCAGCTTTAAGATGATGTATAAATATCAATTTCGAAAAACTGACCCTTATGACATGGTTTTGTGCTCCAGTGTCACATATAAGGGGAATATTTTATGACTTTAATAGATACACCTTTGACATTATTTTTTCTTGTTTCCATCATCTCAAACATCATTATGTGTCATTGACCGATTTTGCCTCAAATTGTTCTTTTGTTGGAAAGCAGGAGTAACCTTCGAGACGAGTCATTTTCCATGTCAGCTTGTTATCATCCCTTGGGACTGATTTTACAAACAACTCTGTCTTCTTGTGTTCTTGACCTCTCAATGGATCACTAAACACAGCAAGCAGAGGAACATTTCAGAGAGCGTCAAGTTACGTTTAAGTTGTTGTCCCAGAGTGGCATTGAATAGTGAAGCCAGATCACATTTCTATAGCCAAGCGTGTGCCCTAGCTATCAGGATACTTTCACCAGGCCCTAAAATTATCACCTCATCTCAATGTGACAGGAACAGGCTGTCTTTGTGCTGGCACTGAGCTTCGGCTGCTACCAGCGTCTCCTTCTGCATGTTTAGATTGGAGCGCAGCTGAAACTCTGGAAGCAGAGATCCGAATCAGTGAAAGTCCAAGGCCATGCAGTCTTGAGCTTTGTTTGTATTTTAATCCTCAAGTAGACATGCTTCAAAGTTCGGTGCAGCCCAACCAAACATGTAAACAAAAGAAAACGTCAGCAAAACGACCGTGCTGCTGCAATCATGCATGACCACACACACTTGCAGCTGTATGGCAGACAGCCTGTCACTTCTGTCTGTTCCAGATTAGGTCAGATTTAATTAGGCTGCCCTGCTCCTTTTCGAGTGTCGCTTTGAGTTTAAAAAGCCATTACTAAAACACAGCCAGTGTTACTGATGAGAAAGAGGCCATCCAGAACATCTCTGAGATCTACGCTCACTTACAGGGGCTTGTTACTCTTAGTATGTAGTATGATGAGGATAAACGTGGGGAGAGGTCGTGGTAAAAAGCATTAAGAAAAAGGCCAGTACATTAACCAGACACCAACCAAACACTTAAAACAATCGTAGGCATTTAGAAATACAAAAAAACTGTGTGAACAGTGAAAAAGAGGAAAAGGCTCAAACTCAGCTCAACCACCCAGCTCACTGTGAATGTTCCCATTACTCTCCAGCCAAGCAATACACCAGCATGTCTGTTTTGATATCACTGATCACCATTACTTCTTGTTCTGAACTTGTTTCAAATATAACACAATTTAATATGCCACTTTCAAGTGCTTTCTTGCAAGATTTACGTGACCAAAAAACGCAATAAAAATACATTTGAGCAGTATTTTTTTAGTTTTTTTTTTAAACAGAATGCTTTTACTGAAATGAATGTATTTATTGCATGTCAAATGTTTTATAAGATTTTTGTATAAAACTCATTTGTGGGATATTACATAAAATTGTGTTTAATTTCAAAATCATAATGAATGACTTTGATTAGGCTTTTAATTGTTTTAAAAGCCATTGTGAAAATGTATTCTGAATCTGAATCGACTTTGCAATAAAATAACTTTCACTGAAAATTCGTAGAATGTTTTTTTCCTATCTATCTATCTATCTATCTATCTATCTATCTATCTATCTATCTATCTATCTATCTATCTATCTATCTATCTATCATCTATCTATCATCTATCTATCTACCTATATTGCATAATGCAATTTACATTATTATCAAAAACTGCATTATTTGTCTTAATGGTGATTTGGGTCATCAGACTTGTGCTTGTATTTGGCGGGTCAGAATCTCCCGTCTGGACTCGAGTGCAGCTTTAACCAGCTGAGTTCGGTTCAGACGAAAGACAAGAGAAATTCTGAATGAATCATAACTTACAAAAGATCCACATTTTTCATATCAACTACTCTGGCAGCTGGAGTTCATGCAGAAACCCTCCCGGAACACATCTGAAAACACCTTGAAACCAACAGCCTCTTAATCGCACAGACAAACACTTGATCATCTCTCGATTAACATTTCGACAGCGCTGGAGAAAATATTTCCTGGAAATATCAGCAACTTAATCACATCCAGAACTCTGCCACGTGTGGCTTATTGAGATGTGGGGGGAAAAATAACACGGTCCAATTTTGAGATCTGTAATGAAGTCACAAAAAGTTTATAAAAACAAGTAGGGGCAGACAGGAGGAGAGGTTCCAGGAGTTTCTGCAGAATAAATGTAACTCTTCAGAACTGTGAACTGAGACTCCATCTGTTACAGGTCTGCAGCCAAGACCCTGAACTTTAAGGGCTTCAACGTGTTAAGGCAAATTACAATGAGCCCTGAGTTTTACTCTTTACACTGATGAATTCAATCTGCATATTTAAGAGAGCTTGTCATCTTTGAAACAGGCTGATATCATTTATGCGACTGGCAAAATGTTGAGACGCACGTTTACATTAAACACAGATGTGTTTCTAATTTCAAACTGCAGTTTTGATAACCCTCGTGTACCACAACGTGATGCTTTCATACGAGAGGAACGGAAATCACTTCCCACGTCTTCCTTAATTCTCTTCAGCTCTTGATTAGGGTTATCAATTCTTGACACATTAAATGAGTGAGTAATTATTGTACTGCAACATTAATGTAACAAATTATTGAAATGCAACAAACAATATATTGGTTTCTATAGCCCACTTTTTATTTTTATTTATAATCTAATATTCTTAAAAAAAGGAAATGATAATCATATATATATACACTATATTACCAAAAGTATTCGCTCACCTGCCTTTACTCATTCTATGAACTGAAGTGCCATC
>JAUMHR010000069.1:10070668-10080793 GCA_032361145.1 Enteromius fasciolatus
TGTTTTGCCTCTACCACTCCTGTCTGCCGGTAACGACCTTAAGCCTGTCTGTTTTACTCTGTGTTCACAAATAAACACCTCGCCTTGCTCTCGTGACATATACATACTTATATGTAAGAAAACACAGGAGTTTCAAGTTAAAATGAACATAGAGCCAGTAAAACTCTATATGATTTACAGGTACAGAGTTGTGATTAATAAAGCCCAATTTTGTACCAGCAGAACCAGTATGTTATGACTTTATTTTAAAAAAAACTATTTTAACATCATGCGCAATTTCAAAACTGATACTTTTGAATGGTGTTGTGACATATACAGCTTCATACGCATGAGTTTTGTGTGCTTTTATATGACTTTTGCATTTTTTAACACTATTGGCTATGTTAAGGTTTGGATTTGATGTAAGCTATTTCCAACACAATTAAAATTACATTTATTGGCAAAAACACATACCTGTATCAACATAATAAAATGTACCATGGTCACATATTGAACGTGTTTTAGTGCCACTCTCTTGACATTTCATTTTGAAACTGCTGCAAAACATACAGGAAGTTAAGTAATTATGGTGTTGCAGATATAGAGGCATGTATTTTTTTAACATTTTACCAAGAAAGTCATACAGACTTGGAACAACATGAGGGTGAGAAAATTATGACAGAACTATACTTTTTAGGGTATTCCTTTAACACTGCATGCATCATAAACAAAACATTGCATTAGCAATGCACTGTAGCTCAGTTGGAAAATGTTGAAGTTGGAAGTCACAGTTCTGGCAACATTAAGAGCCCAGCCAAGCTGGCAGTTCAAGGGTTAAGTCCCCCTGCACTGGACCAGAATGTCTTGGCCGTTTCCTGTGGGCTGCCCAACCCTGACCTGCTGGCCCAGGCCCGGCTGCACTCACACGTAGACAGTTGACCCGTGCATCCTGTCAGACAGCGACACCCCCGCGACTCCTCACAAACGTACATAAAAACACACGCATTAAATGTCTCCATGAGTTTTCCTGATACGGAATGCTCCCTGCATGGGATAACAAGGGATTCATCCGATCTGAAGCTACAGACAGTGTTACACTAATGGCGCACCAGGTCAGCGAGAAGTCCTTAACCTCTCCTTGGCCACATACGAGCGTCTATACCCTTTCTATTTGGGTCTGGACAGGCGGAGTGGGCGCACTTGTTCCTGTACATCCATGGCCATCTGTGTACGAGCCCAAACGGAAGGTGTCAGGAAACAAGGCCAGAGTCCAGAGGCCAGAACAATGAAGGTGCACCGTTCTATTTTATGGCACAGGACTGAATGTTAGCATTTTCCTCTCGCAAGAATGTACATGTGTGTGCGGCGGTCTGGTTTGTCCATCAAGCCCGTGCCGCTGTGTCCCTGGGTTTCCCGGCGGCACGGTGTGCGTTGTACGTGTCGAGGGTTGCATCTCGCATGTTGCGTGTGGCGGGACCTGCCGCATTTCCGCCCTTGGCTTGTACTGTGATGTCATGCTCCGTGGGGGGGCTCAGGCAGAAAGCCGCGGGGGACGGACACTAGATGTAATGTGACCCGACTCATTACAGTAGGATTAGACTGTAAGAAGGGATTGCATTTGAAGACAAGGTTCACAGAGAACTCTTTCTCTATACCTCATTAAAGATGTTTAGAGTACATACAATCAAGACACAATGAAGCTAGTCTATCTGTCCGTCCATCCATTTGTCTATAAAAATGTCTTATGTGCCCACAAGATTCTTGTGTTCCACAAATGAATGGCGCATTCTTGTGCCATCCCAAAGAGGCACAAAATCACTTTCGCAAACTTTTATAATTACCGTATCCTCCCAGTGGAATGACCATCTTCAAGAAAAGGCTAAAAACAATCATCTTCTGTTTTTTTATCCTTTTTTATTCATATAAATATAATATAAAAAATTTGTTTTCTTAAAATCCACATGAATGTGATGATTGCGACCGATTTTTGCAACCGATTAAAAAAAAAAAATTTAGATTTCATACAGATTAAAAAAATATATATATCTAACACTAACTTTCTCTGTTCTTTTCCTATTCTATCTACTCATTTTCTTTTTATTACATAAAAAGTTACTGCTTTAGGCCAACCTAGACTTGTCATAGCACTTGCGCATTATTGCTATTCTGTTGGCTTTGCTTGCTTCTATTGTCCTCATTTATAAGTTCCTTTGGATAAGAGCATCTGCTAAATGACTAAATGTAAATGCAAACGCGAATGTCCAAATAACACAATTACTGCATCTCCCCTTAGTTCCAACTCACCGCTGAGCTAATAAGGTCTTCAGTGCATTTAGTGCAGGGCAGTGTGTTTAAGTCTCTGGTTCCACTGGCGTGTTTACTGGCTTCACATATTAACACTCCTGTTAAATCAGCAAGGGGTAGCCCTTGGCTAACAACCGTAACAAAAGGGATATTCACATCTGATGTGCCACATTTTAGTTGTAAGACAGCTAAACCATGACCTAAATTACTGCCACCAAAAGATGACCGATCAAACCTCAATCTTGTTCTGCAAAAACAAAGGCCGCTTCCAAGTATTTCTCAAAAAAGGCATAAACGTTTCACAGACACCCAAGCATTTGGACTGTACTTGTTGGTTCACTCTTTTTTTGCTAATAAAACCCTCCACGTTTCATGCCTGCGACCCATATGAGTCGTTCATTTAAAAGTTTACTGTAGCAGGCTGCTCCCTTTGATGAATCGGCCCAGATAATATGTTGCAATTACCAGGCCAGGACCAACCTGTGTGAATAAAACATGTCAAGTGTAAATCTAGCTCTGTGTTCTAGATGACACCCGGCCCTGGAGTCGCCCCGTGCGTAATTAGAGCCAAATGCTGGGGTGTGTGAGTGGATGCATGAGTGTTTGCACTCGCCCTCTCTTCTCCATCTCTAATCAGAGAACCCCTCCAGGATGGAGTGAGAGCTCAGGGGCCGTTCATAAATCAGGACCGGTCTGGAAGGACCTGCACAGGCAAGCAGAAACAACTATATGGATATGACTATGCCAAGTGTGCGCTCTCTGGGATTGGCCATGTTCCAGTCCACTGAGATCATGAGATCAGACTTAATTGCGCTGACTTTTTAAAGAAGGCACAGTCTGGTGTCATTGATCCTCTCATTTGGAACCATCCGGAGATGAATTGGAAGCCATCGTGACACCTTTCCATTTCTCGTTCACCTTTTACTTAAAGACCCTGGGAACAAATTCAGACTTCCCCTTGACATCTCTCCATCTTCCTCTCTCTCTTTCTCTCGGTTCTCTTTTTGCTCCATTCGCTCTGGAGCCCTTTTGTGTTTCAGGCCCTCATCCCCTGTTGGACCTTGCCTCTCCTTCTCTCCCACATCTGGACAGACAGCTGGGGCTGGCCGGGTTTCAGCACTGGGGGTGGGGGTGGCCGTTTGGAGCAGGAGGGTGGGGGAAAGCTATCCATTGCAAAGCCCAGGGCACTGTAAAAAAGGGGCTAGCTTACAAAAAATTAAGGATTTCACACATACACACATGCAGTGTGCGACCAAAGTGTGAGGAGTTAAACCAAATCTCTTCTGTCTATCTATCAAAGTGTCTCCCCACACACTATTAAAGTGCATTAAAGAGGGCAGAAAGGGAAGGAGAAAAAAAAAGGAAACCTGGAAGAAAGGATAATTATTACAATTTCCTTTTTTGTTTGCCCTTCTATCATTCTGACTTATAAAACCATATAGTTAAAAATTTGTTTCACGCTTTTATAGCGGCCCTATACAAATTCAAACTGAATTGCAATTCTGCATGTTGTTTTCTACTTAAATCAAACACAGGAATTCAGTTAGAGTTTGAAAGTGACTCTCAGTCCTGACTGGCGCACAACCCTGATTTCCACATCTTAAATACATTAATCTATTTAACCCGAGCGTTTCTTAATAGTCCAGCATGAGGAAGAAAAATACAAACGTAGAGTAGGTTGGAATAACATACTCTACAGTCTCACGGTCATTGTTTTACGTCCTGAGAGGTGAGCTTTATCACCCTTCCGTCTAATATGTGCACTGCATTAATGATGCATGCCCTCTTCTTTACAGTGGAGCTGTTATTTTGATATAGATGTTTGCCTTGACGTCACAGCTGCACGGCTGACAGTTATAAGCGAGTCCAAGTCATTGTGTGAGAAAGTGCAGGATGTGTGCATTGGCTATAAGTTGCACCTCCCTGTTGTGCCAGGATGAGAGTAAAGAGCTCTTTTGTTTCAATTAGCACTCTGTGGTCCACTTTCTCCATTCTGACCAAAGGTCGCGACCTCTGCCGGAGTTCACACAGGGACAACCCGGTCAGACCTTGCTTTGGCCAGCAGACAAGGAGCGGGTGGGGAGCCTGCATGAATATGGAAAAGATTTCCCTCTCAGTTTTGCATTTTCCGACTCAATGCGGAGGGAGATTGTAGAACAGGCCCAGGAAGTCAGAGAGGGAAGTGAGCCAGTCAGAGCGAGTGGTGTGTGAGAGAATGGCTAAGTTTGGAATGGTCTGCTAGCTTTTTATTACATACACTGTACGCTGCATACTATATCTAACAAATATTCTGCATACTTTGTCCGGTATACACACAACATACTGCACTAACAACAAGAGCAGCATGCTAGCATGTTATTCTGAACATAGCATATGTTTCTGTGTAACCCAGGGAGAGTTAGAGGGGGTGTGTGCGTGTTTGTGTATAAAGGAGAGGCAGAGAGTGTGCAGTTAGCAGGGCTTGGGAAGGTGAACCCAGGCTTCTCTCGGTACAGGAAGCCCTTGATTAGTGCTAACGAGAATTGCAGGCAGTATTAATGCAACCACACACCTCTCCTTACCTCCTGCCATCTGTAGCACCACCACTCTCTGCCAGACACCATAAACCCACTCACACAGCGGCAGACCAGACACACACTCTTTACATTTACCCTACACATTCATATTCCCACCGTCCATCCTGTAACAAACAAGGTACAACACAGTCAATCAGGTGCACACAATCCAGAACAAAAGCTTTGGGGTCAAACTCACAAACCCCATTGCATTATGGGCCATATGTGGTGTCGACCCCCATAGATGAGGTGCCGAACACCATTTGCATGGAGAATAGCCGGATGGGGATCAAAGTATGTGAGAAGATGGTGCAATGGAAAAGATGTAGATGGAGAAAAGGTCTGTCACACACACACACACACACACGTTATTAACTATTCCTGCAGATGGTAGAGTGGGGTGTTCTCACACACTGAGACATGGATACCCTCACATATTCTCCTCACACTCCCACCCACACATCAACATGTGTTTCACATTCAGATTCAGGCCATGTGGAAATCTCTGGCCACCTCTATCTCACACACACACATACACACCTACACACATGTATGCTAATAAAGGATAGGGTGTCAGCTCAGATGAGATTTTTTTTTAACTGGATGACCACAACTTTGCCGCACATGACTGTACAGGAACAGACTGCAAATATCGTTCATGACAGAAACACAGTAGTACGTAAAACTAACAAAGAATATAAATCTGAAATTATTAATCAGGTGAGATTGAGGCGAGTCGTCATTCTCTTATAGCCCGAGTTTAACTAGTTTATTAGTTTCTTGGCACCCAAACTGTTTTTATTTTTTTATCATCATTTCATTATAATTGATAGCACAGTGAATATTGGATATTACACTGCAATAATATTTTAACTATTTTATTTTATGATATACATTTGTTATTTATTCATAAAAAAAAAAACAATTAACATTTTCCAGTAATATCTAAAAAATTAACAATTATGTATGCAATGATTTTCTGATTAAGACCATAAGCTGACAATAATTTTCATGTTATCGACAAAAATTATAAATTATCAATATTCTAATGTTGTAATATTGTGTCTAAATAAATGAAAATAACACACACACACAAACTATACTTACTGAATTTAGGTATCACATTGTATAGGTAGAATTTTTATAGAAGAAGGTTTTCCTCACATTAACACTTTAAACACTAATTACAAATTAAATTAAAAACACTTAATAAAAAAAAGTCTTTCTATTACTACAGTGATTACTTAGTGATGAGCTTTAAGTGAGTTCAGATTAATATATTTTCCAACACTGCTATATATGTTTTTTAATTCTAAAATAAACTGAAAACTGACATGGCACCTATATTGTCATTCCCTAGCAATATGTATATGTATTTCTGATTTACTGAACTCAACAGGAAATAAAAATAGACCAAAGTTACTTTCTCAATTCATGTTTCTCGTCACAACAATTCATTGGTCAACAGCATTCTGAAGAATAGTAATGTAAGACTTAGTAATACTTGGTAACGCAATCCTTTACTCCGCCTGAAGTGACTCATCTGTTTTTGACTGACAAGCACTCTTATTTTTCTCATATAAAGACCACTTCCACAATCCAGTCAATTCTGACTAATAAAATCAAGTCCAGCTATATTTTTCCCCCATTGAATATCTCGTTTCACTTAGATATATGGCATTAAAGAGGTAAACCGGCTTGTAAAAGCTGTTTCATGTTGACTTTAGGGCTTCATGACGGAACTGACTTCGTAACTGATGTAGCTATTTGGTTCTTGTCATGCTGTCTAACATCAACCATAATCTTCTTCCAAAAGTCTTCAGTTCTGCATCAGCCGACAAACTCCCCACATCTTGAACAGTTCTGCTGTAGATTTCTCTTGTCACTGACAAACTCAATGTGCAAATGTGCTAATGTTATGGGAAATAAAGAGTGTAAACGTGTGTGTATGTATCTATGTGTGGTCAGTGCAAACATGTGTCTGCCTGAGAATGAGGTCACATGTCTGAGTAAATGAGCGTCTGTTTTCCTGTGTGTGCTGTATATAATGCATGACAGGCAGTGAGTGTGTGTGTTTGTGTGGGCAGCATACGTGGACAGTGGGCAGACAGTGGTGTGTGTGTGAGCCCCTGAGGGGGACAGACTGAAAGAATGAGCTGTGAGTAATCTGACAGGAGATGAGATAAGGAAACACATGGCATTGAAAGCATTATATTTCTAATTACATAAGAAGAGAAAAAGGAGCGAGTGGAGAGTGAGGGACAATAATAGAGGGGGTCTCATTCTGGTTTATCCAGATGGAAAGCTATGCGACCCCGACAGCTCTCTGATGTCACCCCCCTGTTTTCCCGGCCTGCCCAATAACTCCTGCACTTCCTGTCCCCAGTGCAGTGATGTCACAGGACAGCTGGGGATGTCACGTCCACTTACCCGGCCTCCCCAGCGCCCTTTCTCTCTCTCTCTCACTGTCTTTCTTCCATTCTTCAATCAGTTCAATTCCTCCGAGACCAGAGACTGTTACAGAAGCACGTACCACACACACACACACACACAAGAGTTGTGCTTCATTCATACTTAAATTAAGAATGGCAGTTTGACTGAATTACAATTACTGAATTAAAATCATAAGTGAAGTAACAAACAGGATACAGAATTAATCTTGAAGTTGAATATAAAGAAAGGAATAAAATGGATGAATGAATGAATGAATGATAAATTAATTAATTACAAATATATACATATGTATTTTCATTTTCTTAAAATATAAAATGCAAATAAAAATAATATGTACAATACTTTTGTCACTGTTTTACACAATACCACATAACATGATATTAATGCATGAAAAATAATTTAAGGGGAGACACTGCAGACAAAAACCCTGATTTTCATGCACCTGTCCAATTTGAGATTTTGGGCTTTTTGGTTTTTCATAAAGTATTTTTATTTTTTTTTCCCCAGATTGGTGGAATGAAAACATCCAAAAGACAATGTTAAGCGGTTCTTTTATAGCACTTTATCTGTTTGTATCAATAGATATAGATATTTTAATTTCCCAAATTTCTGTCTGTTCTAATTGTTTTTTGAATTATTCCCTTTGTAAAAACTTTTAATTTAATTTTAATTTTAATTCTAATATGTACAAATAAATAGTCCAGCGTTTATATTAATGTAATTAATGTAGACATTTATTTACATTATAGAAATATATCATTAATTAATTACAATTTTAAGTAAAACTGTAATTCATTTTATGGGCCATAGAACAAGACACAGGTTTCCAAGAGTTCTTTAATTTATCTTTAAAATGGAGCCAAACATGTAATCAAATAAATTCCCTTTCTTTTGCTTCCAATGTAATTCAAATCCAATTTGATAGGGGCCTTTTTTTTTTTTTTTTAACTGAGCACAACCTTAAAACACACACCTGAAAAAAAAACCTCACCTATTATGTGTACTTATGTACACTCTTAAATCAATCATGCATGCTTAACTGCATAAAAACACACACACACACACACACACACACACACACACACACACACACACATGCATAAACTATAACAGTTAAAAGCCAAATAAATAAACTGAATGATCTGATGTCATCAGTGAGAGCATCTGTCTCATGTTCAGTCCATTGCAGCCTGATTAAACATCTGTGATGGTCTTGAGGAGACAATAGCTACAGTGTCTGTCCTTACTGTACATACTGTCTCAGTCACACATTATGAGGCTCATTTTAATGGCTTTCAAATGCTCTTTCAGTTCTTGCAGAGAGCATGAGTATGTCTCTCTCTGAGTTTGACCAGAAGTGGCATGTTTGCTTTGCTCATTAGAGTTGAATGACAGTGAACTCCTCACCACTTGGACTGAGACAAGACTATGTGTTTTGGACTGAGACAGAGATTGGGCTGGCTCTGAGACAATAATGAGACAGGGACTGAGACTGAAGGAGAATGGCAGGGAAAAATGAGAAATATTTTCTTCAAAACTTTACTCATAAATGTAAAAAAATTAACAGAAAAACTACAAAATGCCTCACATTTCTTCTAAAATCAAGCACAGTTGCCTGGCAACATTTAGTCTGGCATCAATACTAAATCAGAATGATGGCTCTAGCACTGGCACAGAGACAAAATGAGAACACCAGAAAGGGAAAAATGAGACAAATGAAAGAGAAACAAGACTAGCACTGAGATAGAAACCCAACTGGCACTGAGATGTGACTGAGACTGAGACAAAACAAAACTAGCACTGAGGGGCTAATGCGTCCAACACCGTAACTCTGGCAAAGCGATGAAATGAGACTGCAACAGAAAGATGGAACTGAAACTGAGACCACAATAAGACTGGCACAGATGAGAATAGAGCAGAGATAAGACGGGGACCGACACACTGTCATATGTACTAGATATGAAATGAGTCCCAGATATATTAATGTGGGGCAGAAACAGTCTCTAACATTCATCTAAACCCTCACACACTCATCCAAATTCCATCACCGCATTCACTGACTTGCCAATGTTTTTATTTATAAACAAATCAATCTCATAAACCTGCAACCAGAGAGACTAAAAACCATGGACCGCACTCCTGTTCCTGTCCCGCCTTCCTCACCTCATGATTGTTCAACAGACTGTGACAAAATAACTAGGAGAGACTCATTAGAAACAGCTGTCCCCTGATCTGATGTTAAACTCCAATACGATTTCCAGCTCCTCGCTCAACTCTCACACTCCCACAACCCCATTCATTCACCATCATCTCTTAGCCACACATAATTCACTCCAAAAACCATTCATTCTCGTGCTGAAAGAATGAGAGAGGTGGGAGGAGAGAGAGCGCTGAGGAGAAAAGGGATGTGTTTGTTCGTGTGTGTATGTGTGAGTGTATTCAAAATGTAACGAAGGAAAGAAAATGCAAAGGAGAAGGGGTATGGGGTCGGTGCAAACACTGTACGTGCAGGACAGCAGGACGCCCCTCGTGGAAAATGAATACCCTGATCTCCTTCTCCTCACTATTCCCTGCCCTGAACCCACCCTGTCCCCTGCTGGCCACTGTCCTTACCCAAACACACACACAGCGACAGTTTCTCTCTCTCTCTCTCTCTCTCTCTCTCTCTCTCACACACACACACGGTGTACAAACACATGCTGATTTAGGATAGAGTTTCTCTAACCAGCCCACATCAACCTAGTCTCTGACACACACACACACACACACACACACCTCTACTGTTTATTAAACCTCAATATAAAAATAATAAACTTAAATAATGTTCAAAATT
>JAUMHR010000069.1:10084045-10104188 GCA_032361145.1 Enteromius fasciolatus
GATGGAGACACCCCTCGCTGCAGACTGTAGTGCGGTGACGTCAGGTACCTGACGTATGTGTATGGGTATGTGTTTACAAAGTGATGTATGGTATGTCTATAACATGCGCAGCTCCTGCTTCTCTGCTCAGTGTGCGCACGCCTCTCTCTCAGCTCGTTTCTGCTACTGGTTAAAATAGATATGTTACTTCTAAGTCTTATATGCATACAACTATAGGCCAAATCATGCCATAATCTTGCCTATCTTAAGTAAATTAGGTTTATATCAGACAACACCTCATTTAAATCGGGATATTTGTCCAGATAATCTTTGTAAGGCAGAGCTGGTTTAAGTAGGCATAGAAAATATTGGGTTCATTTCAGTCACTATTTTATATTCATTCCGTTTTTTAGTGACCGCAGAAACCATTAAAAGTATCAGTAAAACAGTTGTATTAAGAAATTTGGGTGCATATCATTACATAATGTGACCACAGACAAACGAGAAACATGACTCATTGAATTAGGAATATGCAAATTGACGTTTGGCATCATCTAGCGACTTCGGGCTAGGTTTAGTTATTTTGAATGAAAAGTTGATAATGCTTAATGAGAGGGCAGCGTGCTTCACGCTTCTGAATGATAACAAAGAAACAGCATAACGCTGGACAACAGTACGAACGCTATCGGTTGCCTACCACGGTCCAGGTATCGCAGGAACGCCTACGCCTCGATGGTTAAGTTGCGAAATCATTTGTTATCCCAAACCAAGGTAAGGCAGCTTGTGTACAGTTGCCTCTTAACTTGACAGAAAGAAATGCTATTGTAATTAGACCACTGATTTGAATGCCAGTAAGAGAATCGTGGGGTTATTAGTAAAAAGGAGATTGGTGGCAGCTGCGATTGTTCGTGCGTGCTCCTCCTGAAATTCGATTAATTGCTTACTCGTCATTTAAACCCTTTTTAGCTTTTGACCCATATGTAAAACTTTTTTCTTAATTTATATAGTTTATCTTTGTTTGTTTTTTAGTTTTTAAATATACATTTATCCTCAGAATATAGTGAAGTGCTGGTGCTCAGATTGACTACACTTTATCCAAGATTTGCCATTTATTATATGCTTGATGTATGCATCAAGATTTGCATTTAGTGCTGCTTCGTCAAATCCTGCCCTTAGTATAAACCCCATAAACAACCTGAGAGCTGTGGACCTCCAAAAAAACACTGTTAATGAGATAGGAGAAGCCAGAGATGACTCATTTTGTGTGTTTATGCACAGCCTCTGGCCTTCTATAAGACGGCTCTGCCAGTTTTCTTCTATTCTGCCAGAGGATTACCACACTGATCATCAACACGGGTCAAACTAAACAATGGCTGGCTGACCATCGTGTTTCTCCTGTTTTATGTGAAGTGAGTGTAACAGTAAACCACTCTGATCTCATATTGTTACCCAGCGCCCCAATCATTATAGCCGGAGCCGTGTGCCACTCCACTAAAGCTGTATAGCAGCTGTGCGGGTCAGGGGTAACACAGAGAGATGTGCTATCAGCTGCTAGGAGTCCTGCTGCCCTGTGCTGGAAATCAGTGCTTTGAAATAAACACACAGAGTCTGGAAAACAAAGATTCTATTTACAGCCGAGATCTGTGCTGAAGCAGGTGACTTATGTAATACCTGTATTCAGCAGACATAAAAGATACAGATGATCATGCTGCATTTAAATGAAGTTCCTTCACATAGGTTAGGGAGGAGCGAGCCCATCTGATTTTTTAATCAACAGCCATAAACAGATTAATATCTCTATTCAGTCTCAGCTGTTCCAGTGTCCCTCCGCCTCCCCAATCTCCACCTTTATTTTAGGTTTCTTGCTCTTTATAATCATCTGAGTTGAAGCTGCTTCACTGAGCCCCTCATCAGTGTACAGCAATCCAAGTTTAAACATAATAATAAGATTATGTGGGAAAACAAACTCTTTTTTTGCAAAAAGCACTGGGGTTGAGATTAATATAAGACTGAGACAGAAATGGGACTGAGAAAGAAATAAAAGAGACAGGCACTGAGATAGGAATTGGGACTGAGAGATTAGAAAAGTGTTATTAAAATAAAATAAAATAAAATGTATTTATTCATTAATTCATTCATATAATAAAAAAACTTCATAAAAATATTAAATGAAATAAAATAATAATAAAAACCCCCAATAACAATTAATTGAGAAACTAAAAAAACCCCGAAATGGTCAAATTAATAAATAAATAAATTTTTAGTTTTATATTAAATACATTATTGTACAGTGAACATTTTATATATAATGCATATATTTAAAAAACAACAACAACCTGAATTAACTAACAATAATACAGTGAAAACTACTGTATAAAAAACTAAATAGAAAAAAAAATAAAAACACCTCCATCAAAATTGATTAGTTACTAATATATGCCATTACATTTTTTAGTTTTAGTTTATAATTCAGTTTAATTTAATTTAATTCTTTTTAATTTTTTATTTAGTTAATTGCTTAAACTTTACCAGCAACACTGAAAAATTAAAAGCAAAATATACTTAAAAGTAGCAATTATACAGTTAAAATTGATGTAAAATAAACGCAACAGGAAACATAATAGAAATAAATATAACAACTACAACATCATTAAAAGAACTAAAAATTAAAAATGGTCACAAATTAATTTTAGTTTTTGATATATGGCATATTGGAAAACATTTAGAAGACACCTGCATTAAAATGCCATAAATTGTAATGCTATAAAACATTGAAATTACATGAATTAGTGGATTAACATTAGCAGCACTACTGAAACATTAAAAGCCAAAACAACTGACAAATAAAAAACAAATTATTAATTTTTTAAATTAACAAATGATACTATGAAAACTGGTGTAAAATAAACTAAATTGAAAAATAGCGTGGTGTAGACTGACACAGAAGAGTTGTTGAATAAACTCTTTTCTTTTGCGCACAAAATATTCTTGTACAGTAGATTTAATCAACTGAGATTGAACCACTAGTGCAACATGGACTATTTTAACATGGCTTTCTGGGCCTTATACTTGGTAGTTTGAGTGAGGGAGAGTAATGACAGGATTTTCATTTTCCTTTAATGTCTTTCTTTCTGGTATAGATATGAATGTCTGTGGCGTACAGACAATTTTACAGCTCAGAGTAGGAATCAGTGGCTTTTTTGCAAGAAGTCCTGATGAAAAGGTGTGAGTCAGTGTTGTTGCGGTTCATGGGCTGGTGAGTGCAGTTGAAGTTTGACTCATAGAGGTCAGAGGGAGATGTCAGGTTCTTATTGAATTACGCTCAGAGTGCAAGCAGGGAGAGCGCGGGGCCGTCAGACGGGACAGAGAGCTCTCTGTGCCATGCTCTCCAGACAGGAAACTGCCAGTCTCTTACAGATTAAGCCTGTTTCCTCTCTCCGCTCTCACCTCTCCACGACCCGCAGACCTTGTGACCTTCACTCTGGAGAAGAATGGCACGGGTCCAGCGGGCATAAAAAACACACTGACACAAACACACATACGCACACACACGCTAAAAACAGTTAACATTCTTCCCTTTTGGAGCGATACCTAAATCTGATTCAAAAACAGTATGGGCACCGCTCTGGAATGCATCGCTAAAGCATTCAACAGACAGAGAGAGAGAGAGATCGTGAATTAAAATGTCAATACTCCATCCATATACAGAGAACTCCCCAGACCAAGGCTCACTCTTTCCCTCCCAAACAAATAGTGGCAGTAATTTTTCCCTCTCACTGAGTTTTACGAGCAGTAATGTGAAGCACCTGTAACCACACTGAAGCCAGACCAATACTGCAGGAGGCTGTCTGCGACCTGAAGCCCACAGCGCCCTACACGCGCATAAACACGCACATACGTACACAAACACAAAGATAAACAACAACAAACACAGATATACATGCGCTGTTGGTCGTACAGTAGGAAAACAAAGCAGTAAAATCAGTCTACATTAGCGTTCTGCCACATCTAGAGAAAGAGTATAGTCATGTGTCAGTAATATATGACTAAAATTCCTTTTTAATGGTATGTTTAAGCTATTTTGACCATTTTTGGCTCATTTACAGATATGGATATCCAGAATAATATTAGGCATTTATTTTATTTTATTAGTTATAGATATTTGTATAGTTTTTTTTTTATTAAATTATTTAAATTGGTTACAACTTTCTTGGTTTACACTAAAATTAAATTTTAATTAGTAATAATATTCAGTAAAATAAATAATGCAATACTAATAATAGTAAAAAGATAATAGTCAATTAAAATTCATACAAATATTGTACAAAGAACAACAGCAATAACAACATTTACTGAAATATTTAAAAACCTACTTTCCATTACTGATATTTGTAACTCACTCATATTAATATTAACAGATGATTTGCAACACTGTTTTTTCATTATATATTCGTTGGCAATAAAGAATACTGCAATGTGTTTTAAATGTGCCATTAAATGAAATAATAGCATGAATATAATTATATTATCATTGCTATTACTATGAGTGCTATTAGTAGTATTTACAACAACAAAATAATAATAATTCTTATTATTATTTACTTAAATATATAAAACGTATTTTCTGTTACTGATATTTTAAATTGACTTGTTAATATTACCTGATTATTTGCAATATTGTTTTTTGTTTCCAATTTAATTTTAAATGTTGCATTCTCATTAAAGCTTACTGCAACATATTATAAATGTCTTTTTAAAATAAAATAATCATGTTAAAATGCTAAAATATAAATTATTACAAATTAATTAAATAATAAAAAATATATATTAAGTAGCCAAAAATACATAGTATGGGTCAAAATTATTGATTTTTACTTAGGATAGTACTTAAAGATCATGTTTCATGAAGGTATTTAGTCAATTTCTTACTATAAATATATTAAAACTTAATTTTATGAAAACTAGGCCTGTTAGGACTTTATTCTTCAAAAGTGTTATTTTAGAAGAAAACAGGTGGTAAACAAACCTGTATTGCTTGCATCATCATTCTGTGATTCAGGTGCTAAAACCACACTGAGCAGAAATAAATGACACTATCTGTGGGTACAGTTTAGTCTTGGTGAATTCCCCCCAGAGTGAGTGAAAGCAGAATAATAAACAGCTGGTGTGTGGGGACATGACCTAACCTCATGACTGACTGGTGAGAGCACTGGGAGTGCCTTGCTGCCGGTCACAAGGGAGCTGGAGTGAGAGGAGCACCGCCACAGTCATCACCCATCACAGCCTCCACCTCAGTACAAACAAGCCCCCGTCTCGCCCTCCTCAGAACCGCCTATCACCTCCATCTGTTATTAGATAGAAAAACTGCACATCAGCAAATGTCCAATAAGATAACTACGGAGAAGCAGGAAGTTATAGTCGATAACCATCTCCATATGAGTCTAGCTTTTCTACGCGGGCTCGTGTGCACATTCGCAGTGTTACCCGTGATAACCTGCGTTTGATTTCAAGCTGCATTTCTGAGATCCTGCACTGAAACCAGTAAAGCTCTCGTAAGGCCTTACACACAGACATGCTAATTATTTACAGGGCCGTAATTGTTTTGGTCAGGGCTATTTCTCTCTGTAAAGCTGTTGGCCAATGTGTTATTTCCTGCACATTTTTGGACTTTGTTAAAGCAGGAAACAGCAATTGAAATGTTTCACAACCCTGCTTTAATGTATTTGCAGATCAGTAAATATAAGCATGTGAAATATCACAGCCCTTGTTCGCCTAATTATATATCACTGGTGTTAAACAGAGGGTTGGTTTCCTTTCATCTCTCGGTGCGGGTGGACCGCTGTCCTATATTAAGGCCACATGTAATGCCCAGCACTCTGCCTACAATAAAAACAGTGGTTTATTAGGCACAGTGAGAGCTCTTTTGGATTGGGTTTCAGGGTCATGAGCCTTCCATTAGCCATAGGGTTAACTGGGTGTTAGGTTAGTACCAGCAAGTCACTTTAACCCCACTTTGTTCTCTCACACACATAAGAGCATATGGAAACTCACATAAGCACACACATTTGTTTTTATATCATACTGTAGAAGGAGCTTTATCTTGATGCCAAACGACCTATTGAATTTATACCAAACTAATAATAATTTTAGATGCAATGCCAAATCACAAACCTTACAGAAAACTTTTTTAATTCCAGTGGTTTATGCCATTTGTATGTTATTTTATGCTTTAACTAACTTTTTCAGAATAGTTGAAAAAATATCTAAAACATTTTTTTCATTTGATTGTATTGCATTTAGTAGAGTATCATTATTTTTTAAGAAACCAATGACTTAAATATGGAAACGCACAGGTATGTGCATATCTTAGAATGAGATTTAATGGGTTGAAAGAAATATCTTATGCATTCAATAATAAATTATTTAATTAAAAAAGCTACATTTTTAAATTTTATTGCAATTTAAAAATAACTGTTTTCTACTTTAATATATTTATTTACATTTATTCATTTAGCAGACGCTTTTATCCAAAGCGATTTACAGGTGGGGAAAACATCACGCAATTAGTCCTAAAGAGGCAAAATGACTTAGGAAGTGCTCATAATAACATATAACAGGCATTGTTCAAATAAGTACAGGCTAGAAGGAAAAGAAGGGTTAAGGATTTTTATTTTATTTTATTTTTTTATGATGTCAAATAGTGTTGAAAGAGATGGGTTTTCAGCAGTCGTTTGAAAGTTGTAAGGGAGTTGGCATTCCGGATAGCGATGGGAAGATCATTCCACCAGCCAGGAACGGTGTAAGAGATTTTGTGCCTCTTTGTGATGGTACAATGAGGCGTCGCTCACAGGCGGATCTCAGATTTCATGTATTTTCATGGAAAAGTTCAGAAGAACATATTTAAAAAAGAAACCTTTGTAGCATTGTGTTTTAACTGTCACATTTGTAAAGTTTTACTACTTACTTAAAAAACAAAACAAAACAAACAAGCAAAAAAACAACCCATAATATTTCTCTAACCTTACACTAAAGGCTGTTGAATGCTTTGATACGATTGGCTGATGAACGCTCTATGGTGTGCAATTATTTTTAAGGAACTGCACAGCAAACCAGTTCCAGGCAGCTCTTTTACCGCATCACAGTTCCATATCACTTCGCCAAATGGTTTTGGTTCAAAGGTCTTACAACCATACATATATATATGTGTATGCTTACAATACCAAAATAACCAAAATCCTTAATGACACTGGCCAAACAAATAAATATAGTAATCAATATGATAAAAACAACAGCTCATTTACATGTTTTGCACAAAATTACGTTTTATTATGTATGGCAAGCACACACTCTCACTTAGAGATGCATGCACACACATTAACTTCCACGCTAATGTTACTCTGATGACTTTATCCTTAACCTTAACTTTAAAAACAACTTGACTTCTCACAAGTTAGGTAACAACGGCAATGTTAGTGAAGAAAATTAACTTTAAGTTTCACTGTTTTAGCAGAACACTTTTGAGAGATGCATATAGAATACTCATAAATCACATCTCTCTCTCTCCCGCTCTCTCTTTCTCTCTCTGTCACACACACACACACACACTCATAACTTAACTATTAACTGCATTAGTCTATCAGTGGCTCAAGACTCTGTCTAAAATCACGTTTTAGAATTAATAATTGAATTAATTAATCAAATAAATAAATCAAATTTATTAACCCATGGAGGTCTGGATTTAGAGTCGCACTCAAAATTGAAGTGGAAAAACACACTACAGGCTGATCCAACTTTGATGTAATGTCCTTAAAACAAGTCAAAATGAGGCTCAGTATTGTGTGTGGCCTTCACGTGTCTGTATGACCTCCCTACAACACCTGCGCATGCTCCTGATGAGGTGGCAGATGGTCTCCTGAGGGAGCTCCTCCCAGACCTGGACTAAAGCCTCTGTCAACTCCTGGACAGTCTGTGGTGCAACGTGGGGTTGGATGAAGCGAGACATGATGTCCCAGATGTGCTCAATTGAGCAGTGTATAAACATACATTTGTTTTATATATACATGCATGCGTTTGTATTTACATATAGGCTACATAATCAATATGCACAGTGCACACTATATTATGTAAACTAAAACTTTTATTTTGGATGTGATAAATTATAATTAATCATTTGACAGCACTTTCAAAAACTAAACAATTAAACAATAACTGATCCCATACTATTTACTTTTGAAACTAGATGGAAAACTTTAAAGGTGCTTGCACTTAAAAAAAAGTTACTAGATCAAGTGAAAAGAGCCATTTGAAATCTGACAAACTAGATATGTGACCTCTTTTGATTCATTTTCCATCGGACAAGCAAAACAGTATGTCTTATTGAAATGTACTGGAATACCTTTCCTCAAAAAGTTGCTCAATCTGAGGTATCATCAAGGTCCTTTAAGACAAATGACTTCACTCAGCGGCCATATTCAGTCCACACATGAGCACCTACTTCTAGTCAAGTATCACAGCTCCATCTACTTGAATGGGGAAAGACCCAAAAATTAAGTCGGTGAAGTTTTAAAAAAGTCCTAACTCTAAGAATGAACAATGCTGAAGCGTTCCTAAACGTGTACTAGTAATCAAACATCAAACAAAAAAAAACTGAACTATAAAAAATGACGAGGTTTTTCGAATTTAAGACTTATTTCACAAAAATTACGAGCCGTCAGATCTACCACGTTCAATCAAGGCAAGGATGACCCTAGTTCACTTCATGCGAAACTCACAATTCTCACAATTCATATCTAACGATTTTCCAAGTAATTGCCGTTAATTACTCAACCGACTTGTGAGTGCACAGACTCCCATTTTTACTCTCTTAATTAAAGCATGCCTGTCGATTGACTTGCCATCTCAGCAAACACATAATCACCATAAAAAGCCACTGACCACAGTTATGCTGCTACATTATAACCCAAAACAGACAGAGACCATTAACACAAAGTATGACAGTAAAGGAGCAGGATGGGACAAACACTGTAGGAGAAGCTGTTCACTACCAGAACACAGTAGTGTGGGAACCCGCAAGATTCGTTGAGGCAGAAATGAAAATGACAGTACGAGAGGGGAGGGGCACTAATGAAAAGAACGTTTCACACATTCACGCATGGTGGAAATCTAGAGTAATAACTAAAAAGGGGTCACAAAGTCATACGAGAAGGTTGTGCCTGAATATAGCAGCCAGTTAACCCACATTTCCTCTGAGCAGTTGATTTTGAGTCATCTGTTTCTTACCTATAGGGAATCTTTCGTCTGTATGTCACACCTGGGCCAGGCCCTAGGGTTAGTGTGTGGATATCAATGTGTCTCTCTCTCCAGGTCTCATAAAAAAAACAAAAAAAACCTCCTGTCTGATCCATCTCCAGGCAGGAACAAGTTTAGTCAGCTGAGCGAAAGCTTGGGGCAGCAGACTACCTTTGAAATACAAATGAGCAGGTATATTTGCAGTAACACAAGCATTCATTCACTGGGTTGAACGTGAGAAAGACATTCCATTCATGTAGTAAAAGGAAGAAAAACAAATTAGTCATATTAGTGGAAATGCTAATAAATAGCACCAGTAATTACTATAACATGCTTAGCTCTTATAAAATTTCAAATGGATCCCGGGCGTGCTGTAAAGTGTTTAGTATTTCCAGAAAAGCCAGCGATCTGCGTGGGAGGCACGTGAATGCAAATGTGTAGCTGATAAACTCTGAAAGTGATACCTGCACACACCTGTTTGCTGTTCAAAAACACTTAAATCACTTTAAATGGATCTCGACGCTGCTTTGAGGTGAACTGATATGATCTTGATGGGGCCAAAAGCTGGAGGGTGTGGGGATGTCCCTGCTTTACCCCTGTTCATTAAGCCAGAGTCGTTTAATCAGAGACTGTTGCTGACAGTAATGCATGCCCACCCATGTAGCTGCACTCAGTCATACACATGCACTGCCAGCCTGGCTGAGGATCACTGGTAGCTCTGGTCTGATTTATTAGGACCTCCTCTGGATTTATAGTTATTCTCCTTTATGACTAAACAGTGAGCGGAGCTTGTGGAACCAGGGAAAGAAGAGCGACAGCTCACCCACAGCAAATGACATGCTTGCTGCCAAGAGGCACAACTCATTCTCCCGCTGAGTTCTGTGTTCATCTCTCTAAATACTAACAGATATATATGTGTGTGTGACTGGTGCATTGTTTAATGCCACAAATAAAGGTATTAATTTATTTTTTTTTACTTGTGTTTGTCATTAAACAGGATGCATGAGCAACAGTAAGCTAGCTGTGAACTAAAAGGCTACATACTCTCAGTAGGTGCTTCAACTCAGTAAGTACTTCTGGTTTCTATAGCTGATCAGCCACAACATTAAAACCACCTGCCTAATATGGAGTATGCTGCTCAAACAAGCATGGACTCCTCTGGATGTGTTCTGTGGTATCTGGCAACAAGATATTAGTAGCCGATCCTTTAAATCAGGGGTGTCCAAACAACAACTTCCCTTAACACACATGCCTGGATGTTTTTAATATGCTCAGACCTTGCACATCCCATAGTTACTGGGAAATTTGGAGGCCAAAGCAACACCTTGAGCTATTCGTCAAGTTTCTTAAACCATTCTTGAACAATAATGTGTTACAGGGTTCATTATCCTGCTGAAAGAGTAAGGTGTAAAGATTAGCTTGGTTAGCCTTGTTTAATTAGGGCCAAGGCTAAAGTCTACAGGACAGTGGCCCTCCAGGACCAGGACTGCATACCCCTGGAGTATGTGGTTTGCATCTTTAAGTAGGTGGTATATGCCACAGTAACATCCCCATACATGCCATGACCCAAGGACCAAGGACCCTTAACAGAACATTGACCAAAGCATAAAACAATGCACCCCCCCAGGCCATTCACCTGATCAAAATGAAACAGTGATTCATCTAACCAGCCAACCTTCTTCCATTGCTCAGTAGTCCAGTTCTGAAAATCACCTACCATTCACACCCATGGATCCTTTTCAGTTCTTAGAACTATTGGCGGAAGACTTGTTCGCACCAGGAACTAGAAATAATTGTAATTCTAGGAACTCTGTTTGGGGGAAGTAAATTAGCTCCTACTTCAGAGTAGGGTCTAAAAATGTTCTACAGGAATTATCAGTGATGTGTATATACTCTATACCAGAGGTGTCAAACTCAGTTCCTGAAGGGCCGGAGGTCCCTGCAGAGTTTAGATGCAAACTTAATTAAACACACCTGATCCAATTAATCAAGTCTTTCAAAACTGTGTATTATATGTGTTGGAGCAGGGTTGGACCTAAACTCTGCAGGGCTCCGGCAACTCCAGGAACTGAGTTTGACGCCCCTGCTCTACACTGATTGGCCAAATCCATACGAAACACTGGCATACAAAAAACAGCCCACGGGGAAAATTGGTTCTCTAGGAATCACAATGTAGAGTTCCTTAAACTACTCAGAGTGAAAGCTCCTAACAGCCACCCACGACCCTGATGCTGATTCACTGGTTGTTTGTAGCAATAGCCAAAAATACATTGTATGGGTCAGAATTATTGATTTTTTTTGTTGCCAAAAATCCTTAGGATAGTAAGTAAAGATCATGCTCCATGAAGGTAGGAAAATATTTTAAACGTAAAATTTTTGATTAGTAATATGCACTGATAATATCTTCATTTGGACAACTTTAAAGGCGATTTTCTCAGTATTTAGATTTTTCTCTACCCTCAGATTCCAGATTTTCATATAGTTTTATCTCAGTCAATTATTGCCCTATCCATCCAAATCATACATTAATGGGAAGCTTATTTATTCAGCTTTCAGATCATGTATAAATCTTCATTTCGGAAAATGAACACTTATGACTGGTTTTGTTGTCCAAGGTCACATATATCCCACACGTTGGCAGATTCCATTGAAATAATGAAATAATCATTAATCATTATGATCATAATAGTAGTTCTAATCAATTCTTTATAAAGGTCACAAAGTACTTACAAACCACAGCACAAGAGTACGGTTAGACACAATCAAAGCTGTGAACTTTGTGCCACATTAAGTAGTATTTTTGCTTTCACTTTGACCCGAAAAAAGTACTTCTAGATGCTATACTGGTGTGTTGCACCTGAATAAGTTGTGGTGTAATTGTGGTAAGTGTATGCCAAAGCTGCGGTGCAGTAGTTACCACAGGTCATCCAGTTTTGAGTGTTGTCCTGACCCTACTCCTCTTTCCCTTTCATTTCCTGTCTCTCTCTGCTGTATCTATCCAGAACGTCTTTAAAAAAACCCTGTAAAGAGAAGTTAATTATGTTCACAACACAAATGGATCTTATGTCCTAAATGATGTAGTACATGAATGTGCATGTGCTGAGGGGAGAAAAGGACCAGAGCAGTGATACCAGAGAGCCCTGTTCGCTGGGGACATACAGATGGAAATAGATCCGCCAGCCACTTTATGACTTTTTCTTATGCCCCTTCAGCGGAGAGAGAAAAAAGGTCTTTCCCTCTTCTCTCTTTCACCCTTTTTCAGATTCACATAAAGTCTGAGATATTTGATGATTTATGGGGAGAGGAAGAGAGGAAGAGAAAGAAATGGAGAGAGGGAGGGGGCGCAGTGGCAAGGGGGTTCAAACATGATGCAAACCATTTGGAGGAGAGAGAGGAGGCTGCCAGCACAGCCTGCTCTGTTTAAACTGGGGAGGAAGTGACCGTATATACAGCATGCCAGCAACCTCGCTCTCCCCTCGAACGCACACACACACACACACACTATCAGTGCTGAGGTCAGTCGCTGGCCATTGGCTGCTGAGTGTGTTTGTTATTGTTATATTGTGTTTCTTTACATCACTGCTGAGGCCACCGCCGCCGTTATTATCGTTGCTCTTATTATTACAATCTATGAGGCTTGGGGGCAAACATGAGGGCAAGGATAAAGGAGCGCAAGGAGATGAGGGAGACGAGGAAGAAGAAGACGAGACTGAAAAATAAAAGACAGAGCACGAGGGAGGATGAGAGGTCAGCGTTTTCCCTCAACACCCGTCCGTGACTTAATCTTATAGAGCTCTGAGACGGAGACCTTCCCAGGGACATGACCACGCTATGACAGAGGAGGATGAGAGAGGAAAAGAAAAAGGATGGGTAGATTATGGCCCTCCAAGGCCCCAGGGCAACAGCCATTTTGGGGGTCCCTTTTTGTAACAATGACATGTAATACAGCAAATAAGAAATGAAGCTGCAGCTGCAAGAATTAACACACTGTGCAAACAACACTTGATAGTAAATATCATCAAGGCTGGTCGAAGCTATTTAGATTATAGTACTAGAGTTGTTCTTAATAATTCATTTATTTCAAATTGTGCCAATAGTTGCTAATGCACATGCAAGTGCTTTTCATCTGTTTGCACCAGTCTAGGCTTCCTAAGCAACATAATATATATATATATATATATATATATGTTTTTTTATTTTTATATATATTAAATGTATTTATCTATACACACAGGTAAATTTGGCATACAATGAAACCTGGTTCAGATCATGTAAATTGTAAAAACCAAATAAATAAAAAAAATTACATTTTATATTTATATATATGAACCTACTTCTTAATCTGCTAATGAATCTTTTTATTGTTATATAACATAAACACAAACTATTTAGAATATTTGCTTTTCTCTATATATCTATACATCACTCATAAATGAACTAAGCTGTTGAGGCTAAGCAGTATATTTGTCATGCTACAAATATACTGGGCTATAGTGCTCATACAAGAGATGTTCAAATCTGACCTGGCCTTGCATCCTGATCCCTCTCTCTCTCTCCCAATTTCCTGTGCTTTCTCAGTAAAAAGTGGCAAAAAGCCCAGAAGGAAATGTACTGGATTGCTTGCATTAAGTATTCACACAGACCTCAATATATACAGCAGAATAACAAACTAAACAAATTGTTTTAAGAAAGTATTGCCAGGTTGGTTGTCAGGGCTTTGCTATGCAGCTGCTTTTTTAGTGTTTTGTTAAGCAGTTTCTACAGTATTCTAAATTAAAAACAGCTGTATATATTCTGATGCTTTTATATCAAATGTTCATATTCATATTTGTCATTTGATTTCTGCATAAAGCAGGGATTCCCAAATTCTCAAACCTATTTGACTGATTTGAAGATATTTTTACTTTATTATACTGGTGATTAATTTAACAACAAATATAGTTATTCACAGCTTTGTTGTTGGTATATATATAAAATATGTATTTATTTATTCATATTGATTGTTTGTTTTAAAATGACTTATTTATTGCTTTTTTCCCTTTAGGTCAACTCAAAAAGCCCAGCTTGGGAAATGCTTTTATAAAGTAATAGCACACCTCTCTAAAACAAGCTGATGAATCATTATTCATATTAGGTTCATATTTAGTTACACTACGCATCAGAATTTTATATTTGAAGTTCAGAGCCTTAGCAAGCATCATTAATATTGCACATTATATTATACAGAAGCATTAATAAAATCAGCTGAATAAGTTAAAGGCACTTCTGAATACTTCAAAAATAAGTGTCGCAGAAAATCGGCAGGTGAACCAGCCCTTGGGCTATTCCTGTGGAAATCGACCGAATTAATTGGCATCTCTCGGAAACAGAATAATATGGGCAAAAAAAAAGAAAAAATCCATTTGTGATGAACGTCTCAGGGCGCTGATAGCAGGCTCTGGCAGTGGGTCTTGTATAATGTGGTGAGACCGGAGCTGGTATGCCTCTCCCATCATACCCCTGGGCGCCCACTCCTTCGCAGAGTCAGCTGGTTTCACTCCACAGCTGGTGGGAACGGGGAGGGTTTGCGAGGGAAGACACACAGGGCACTTTTCTGGGAGAAAGAGCCTGGCAGAGAAGCACGTAAAGTACCGGAAAACAGCTCAAGAATGTTTTATGATACGCAGAGAGTCCCAACAGGCTGGCTGGATGTTGGGCAGGGCGAGATTACAGAGAGGACGTGTGATTGATGGACCGCTCTCCTAGCGAGCTGGCACTCACGAGTGGGTTAGCCAACCGCTCGTACTGCCACATGTACAGAAACTCACTGCCAGATGCACACACACACTCCCAGGTCATATCTCACCACCCACACACACTCTTACCCTCCTGCTTCCCAGGTTTCTGGCAAAAGGAGTCACACACACACACACACACACGCTGGAAGGGATGCAGAGGCTCATCTGATTTCACAAGAGCAGCATTCGGAGGAGGTTAGGGTGGCACTGGGGATCAGTCATTTGTTTGGGAATCTAGATGGACGGGTCAGGACACAGTCCATGTTTTTGATTTACTAAAAAGAACCAGATCTTTAAGAGACCTTTCTTTTTGAATCAGACTACAGCAATTAAGTGGTTCATTTCTGATGAACCAAAAATAACAATCGCATAAGATCATTTGCCTGCAAATTGAGCAGCTTCTGTTGCGCAGTTCCTGTTTAATTCACTAAAGGAACCAATTTGTAAGAATGATTTGTTTCTGAATCTAGCTACAAGTTGCGCTATATGTTTTTGACTCACTAAAAAGGGAGTACTTTGTTTGTGAATTAAACTACACTATGCTGTAAATTTTTGATTCACTAAACACAAGCATCTCATAAGATTTCTTTGTTTGCAAACCGAACTACTCTGCTGCGCTGTGCACTTTTGATTCACTAAAAATAACCGGCTCATAAGAGTCATTGTTCATGAATCAAACTATACTCACATTGTAGAGAAGCAATCGGAGGAGGCCAAGGTGGCACTGGGGATCAGTAACTACACGGCAGGACTCATCTGATTCTGTTTAACCACACTAACAGATACACAAGCTCCAAAAAACTCTTTCCAATTTGGAAATGATAATCTGGCACGTACATACAAAAAGTACACATTACTTGAACTAATATGAACATCCACGCACCTATATGTGTGCGCGACAGAGCGAATCGTCAACAGACATCTGCGCGAGAGCATCTGTTGGAGTGCGCGTGCATCGCCGCCTGCATGTGCGTGTGTGAAAACGGCTGTGCGCGATGGATCCCGCTCATGCACGTGTGTGTGTTTGTGTGTGGCTGAGCTTCAAGATTGTGTCGAGGGCGTGTGTAATAAATGTGCCCGAGCGCGAGGGCCCGAAAGATATATCACAGGCGAAGGGAGAGCAGAGAAAGTGCAGTGGGGAGGGAAGGGGGGCAGAGAGAAGGATAGATTGGTGAGGAAAAAAAAAAAGAGAGGAGGTTGTTGAGTTGGGGGGGGGACTGGTTTCTCCTGGGTCCTGCTATGTTTCCCATTATGTAAGCCATGGTCACCGGCAGCATGCCAGCAGGCAAAATAAAAGAGTCTCTCTGGCTTGGCACGGCTCGTATTTTCCTATCCTCGGCGCGGGGTCAGAGAGGGGTCAGGCAGCTGGATGGGGCGCTGGGGGGATTGTGGGGTCTGGGCTGGCCTCCAAAACCCAAAAGGCCCAGGGTTCAAGTACCAGCTGAAAGCAATCAGGGGGAAATCTGGGAGTGCCACAGCTGCTCCGCGCGGTGCTGTTCTGTGGCTCAACTCTCTCTCTCTCGTCTTCCCTCCTTCCTTTTCTCTTTCTCTCTCTCTCTCTCTCTCTCTCTATCACTCTCAATTGTTTTTCCCCTTGTCTTGCTCTCCCTCAGCCGACACAAAGGCAAAAACAGCATACTTTTAACATGAAGCTAGCCGTGTGCATATGTATACGCGAGAGTTTGTGTTTTTGCATGTGTGTGTGTGTGAGGTCAAGAGAAAGACAAAATGGAAAAGAAAAATAGCACTACAATCTGCCTAAACCACAGTGAATGGTACACTGTGTATGTCTGACCACCTATTATGTTTGAGGGGTCTGTGTGCTCGCTGTCAGACACTGTAATGACGTTAATGTCTTCTTATGGCTTTCTGATAGACTGCAGAAAACATCCACTACGGTGAATTTAATTATAAAAGTGCGTGTCTGGTCGCTTGTAATGACCGAAGCTCATTAAATCTTGAAATAGTGTGTCACCTTGAGTTTTTAAATCTTAAATGCAAAATTTTTCAATTTCACTTGATTCTGATTCATAAGCTCTTGACATTCATCCTGGTGTGTTTCAGTCAGTGTTGGGAAGTTACTAGTTATATGTAATGGAATACATAATTTAATTACAAAAATAAATTTAACTGTTGTTACTGAGAAAAAGATTTGTAGTTAAATTACACTGTTTATTGTAACTGTTATGTTGTATATTACAAATTACAATCTGAATATTTTCACATACGAATACAGATTTGATTGATTTCTTTCCCAAATTGCATTGACTGCTATAAAATATTAACCTCAAAATGATCTCGAAGTAAAAAGAGGTGCTGGAGTCTGATTTTGTGGTGGCTGTTCTCTGAAATGAATTTTTTTATAAACTAAGTGATGAAGTGATTTTGAGATGTCTGACAGTATTCAGTTTTGAGTCCTAAGGTTAACCCTGCCTGGTTTACATGTTTGAAATGATTAACATTTGCTAGAAATTTAAAAATCTAATCAAATGTAATCAGTTACATTAATAAAGTAATTGGAATAGTCACACTACTTATTGCATTGTAAATAGGGTAACTCGTAATCTGTAATCTTGTAAATTTGTAATCTCCAAAGTAACCTTCACTGGTTTTAGTTATAATACTGATTCAAGCGCCTCATCTTTTTGAACCATTCAGAGCTAAAGGAGTCATTCATTCAAGGAATCAGGCTATGGTTATACATAGAGCTTCATTTCACCAAGTACAAGATGTTCCTGGATAAACATCCTTGTTGATCCTGGAACAACATTCCAATCAACCAATCAGAATCAAGGGATAATATTTCAGGAAATATCTGTTTTAGATATTTAGATTTTTCTGATTTTAGGCATACATTTTGGTTAGGGATAGGTTTAGGGGTAGAGATTGGGATAAGTTCATATTTTTGGACAGTAATGTTGATCCAGGATCGTGTCTTACTTGGCAAAATCATAGTTATACACTGGTTACACACTGATTCTAAAGGTTTTTCTTGTTGGTTATGTGAATCACAGTGCTGACTGCCCACATAATAACCTCCAACCCTAACCTTAAGCGTCCATGATAACTCTAAAGCACTAAATCTGTGAAATTTAACTTTTCTCAACAGATTTCAAGTTTGCACATAACTGGTTTGGGGAAAAGATTGTACTGATCATGTTGTAGTTTTTGATTTATTATGAAGCAGAAGACTCATTTTGTTTTAAACAGAGTTACACTGTATGTTTTTTATTTTGTTCACTGACAAGAACTGGCTCATAAGAGTCATTTGTGAATCAAGCATACACTGGTCATGCTGAACATACAGTACTTCATTTATTAAAAAAGACTGACTCATAAGAGCAGTGTCTTGCCATTAATTTTTATCATGTTCAATCCACATGGCTAACTCACATTCACAGATGATTTCTTTCGCTACGGTGCCAAAGACATATATTCAGCGTCCCAGGAGTGTTACATTTTCATTGCACCTTTCACAGTTTTGATGTTTGACACTGACAGCTATTTGCACTTAAATTCAATTTAAAACCATTATTTTTTTAACATCAGTTGCTGTTTGGTTTACCTACTAACACCCAACATTACAGTGATTTGGCAACCTGCAGCAATAAAACCCCTGTCAGTCTGAAAGTACCTTTAGAGAGGTCGTGAGCCCTCTACTTAGTCTGACTAAGCATTTACCCAGACCTGACCTCTCTGCTGGCCAACTGGGGTCAATTACATGCGCACCCTCTCACAAACACCTCTCACTCATCATTAACTCACACTCTGCGTTAAGAGGTTGACAGTGACCGATGTGTAAACCTTGGGGTTGCCATGACCTCTAAAAGAGCGCAGCACTGTTAATCCATTTGCAGGACAGGAGAGCTGTGACCCGACACAGAAAGTGACCACAGCAACGCTGAGTGGAACGAAAGTGAGGGGGCCATGACAGAATTCACATGTAATGAATCCCAAAGCGTACACACGTAGTAATTTAGCGGAGACAGACGCAAGCTTGAGCAAGCGGCCAGGCAGACTGAATCTTCCTATATACATGAAGAGAGAAACCACTGTTTTTAAAAATTATGCGCAACACCCAATACAAATACTAATAATACAGTTTGGTGGAATAACAATACACCACAATTCACATACCACACACACATTATAGAGCTGTACACTTACAATAGTGCATACTCCACACAACTATATATACAAACTAAATTAAACTTTGCAGAAAAACCTGGGAAAAAAATCTCATGAACACATAATTCACAGTTATTTAGTAATATCTATTAACATTAACGTAAAGAACAATTAAATAGGATAATACATTTTACAGAAAAATGTTTTTGATAGATTTAGGGAGAATTTAAATGAATTTTTCTGCCTTGTTGCAGTGTTTCTATGGATTTATGAATTAATCATCAAACCCAAAATACAATTTGGATGATTTAATACTCAAGATTCAACATCTGAGCACTAAAACTGACTAGTCAGTGAACTAGTTAAATAATCAGTCTAAAGTAAGCCTGTATAATTAGATTGGTTTCAGTTCACCTGATCACATGTGTTTCTTATAGGATGTTTATATAAGATATGTCCTTGCATTCAAACAGCTGGATGGAGCACAATGAAATAAAACAGAATGCAAAGGTTCTGGCATACGCTTTTAAAAGTTGAACGGGTTTATCCTTGATAGGCTGTCTTAAAAATGTAATGCTTTTGGCATGAGATGCAATGCAATAGCCAATGATTAGAAGAGTGCAGAAATTGTATTTATATATTCGTTGTTATGATCTATTTATTTATGTATTAGCTGGAAATCTATTTCAAACTAAATGTTGTTCGTTATCACTTTTTCTATTTATCGATGAATCTTAAAAAAAAAAAACAGCTTTCAACTTTTTTTTCAGCTTTCAAAGTGTTCAATATCGATGATTATTCTTGAGCACTAAACCATGTGTCACTAAAGACCGAAAATTTAGCTTTGGCACCACAAGAATAAATTACATTTTTCAATAGATTTAAATAGAAAATAGGTAACACTTCAGAATAAGGGTCCAAAATAATGCATTAGTTAAGCATTAATTAATGGTTAATTTGTTCACAATTAA
>JAUMHR010000069.1:10118524-10128751 GCA_032361145.1 Enteromius fasciolatus
AAAATAACTTTATATTTTTATTTATAAAAAATTAGAACATATTAATACAGAAAAATGAAAGTCCATGGCAGCAGACAGATTTAATGTGGTCAGGATCAGACTTGCACAGAACAAATGTTTTAAGTTTTATTCTTTATAAACTAAACATGTCTATTTATATTCACATACTAATATAATAAATGTCAAAGTACACATATTTAGATTTTAAGTATTACTACTACTGGTACAAAAAATCTGTAAGATTTAAAAAATATCAAATTTAAATATCTTCTTTAAAAATAATACAATTTATCTCTTCACACTATAAATACTTGTACTGTGGTCAACCTATGAAAATGTCAAATGTCTTAAGGTAAAAATTCTAGCTGTCTGTGCATAAGCATCACATGGTTTACAGACATTAAATTGTTACATGTTATACAGTCAGAGGCAGCAGAGTGTCAGGCATTTTCGCTGCACTGTGCAAGTCTGAAAAAGCAGCTAGTGGGAGCAACGGAGTAGCGAAGAGATGACCGGAGAAAGGAAAAGAGTGATATATGGACAGCGCCTTACCCAGACACATACAAACTCACCCTAGGCCTGACCTGCAGCTCATCTTATGAATGGAAGGAAACCGTTTCCTAAAAAAGAAGCTTTTGAAAGCATGAGTAACGCCAATAATACAATCACTCCTCCTTCCAGACCTACTACAAGAGGAAGGGACGAGGTAACAAATGAAAGAAAAGGGACAAGAGAAAGAAAAGAGAGAGAACAAGAGAGGTTTATTTTATTAGCCCTTAATAAATATCTGACAGATTTCCTGAGGAAATATTGCAGATCACATGTAAAATAGTTTAAGACTGATGTCAACTGCAGCAACATATGAAATCTATTACTGCGAAGCCGCAGCAGGCACAGAGTGAGAGAGAAAGAGCTGTGCTGAAAGTCATGGCGAAAAAAAAAAAAATCTCATGGCCTTTCCAAATTCTTCGAGAGGTAAAAAAGTCAGCCAAGACACAAAATCAGAGAAAAAAAAAATGAGAAGGGAAAAAAGAACAGAAATGCACACATACACACACACAAATGCTGAGTTCCACATCCTGTTGGGGTTGAGGCCAATGCTGTGGAGAGTGCCCAGACTCTGCTGCCAGCTCCGGGGAAGGATGGAAGATGGAGAGCCGACTGGGACTAGGGGAGCGGGGGGTTAAAGTGCCCGGAGAACAATACCAGCTGCAGGGAGGCAGGGGGAGGAAGTGAACCCTCCTCCTCATCCTGAAGAACCAGAAACTTGACAAAGCAATCAGCCTCCTCATAGCCAGCTCATCCTGCTGGCATCCTCCTCACATCTGGGCCAGAGGGCAGCATGGTGGACTATTCATCTAACAGACTAGTTTAGCTGGACCAAAAAAAAGTATCTATCTTTTTGTCGAAAAATGAAAAAAAAACAAAAAACTTTCAGATAACAATGCCATGATTCCTCCATGACTCCTTGACATGTGAGTCAGAGGGTAACTTCTGTAAAAGTGACTATTTCTTATTTAGAATAATATGCAGAATTTCAAAATAAGTTTTTGACATCTACTTGAAGCTCTAGCTACGTTACGCTCAGAGATTCTTGAGTTTATTACACATTTCCTTTTCATCACAATCAGCATCATGAAAGCCAATAGGCTGTAATAATCCAAACGGTCTAGATTTAATCTGGTTAATGAACAGTATGGCTCTTGACTACAGCAAATGTGCAAGCAGATTCAAGTGGTCAAAAGGACAAAAGAAACCCACACTAGCATGCACACACAAAGTCTTGGTTCCTTGTTTTGCATGGCAAGAGGAACTAACTCTGCCCTACTGGTGCCAGTATGTCTCAGTGTGGCAGCCATCTTTACACTCTGTTTCTGCTCGGAGCGAAACCACAGGCCAGTACCCACAAACCAACCAGCCCTGGACTAATAACCATTGAAGAACACACACACACACTCAACATCGAGCCACCACACATACCAAGGAACGAGGTAGCGCCATGGAAAATGAGAAGTAGTGAGGTTTCTGCTTTTTCTGCAGTATTTCCTTCTTTTTATCATCACTTCATAAGAGGGCACGCAGAGTTCAGCTGGGGCACTGTAGGGTAGTGGGCGGGGAACTTCAGATATGAGCCAGCCACATGCACACACACCGCAGAAGAAGTGATGATTTCACTAAACGGTCTAAGTGTCAGCAGGTCGACCTTGCAACTGATAAGCCTCTTGTACTTGCGAATGCCAAGTATGTGTTTGTTTGTGTGTGAGTAATAATCAACGTAGCAAGGGTACAGCGTATGTAAGATCTGTATAGTTGCAATGCAGACGGGTGCAAAACATTTTGTGGGTCGTGATTAAAAGGGGACTGACCCAGCACAAGAGACTGACAGGGAGAATGGTGCCAGAGCCCAAACAGGCCCTTATATGGAGTCCTTGGGTTGTTTTCTCTCCTCCTTCAATCCCCTGTGCTAGTAAGCATTGCACGTTTTGAGGGGAAAAGATGATCCTTCTAAGACCTCCTATTAACATATTTTCAGGACTATTTGCTGGCAAGCTTGTGGTCAGTATAGCCACTAGACAGGGTCATATGCATTCTTTATTCAAGTCTACCAAATTGCTTCACCTTCCGTGACCAGATTCTACCCTCAAAGTAAGGCAACAATGAATGAGAAGATTTGAATCCTTTTGAACTTTAGTATGTAACAACATATAGAGATGTGCAAAACTATACATTTCATAGTAAGCCTGAATAACTACACAACTACTACCTAAAATTAGGCAGATTAGCACTCTTGTGTTCAAAAAGAACTAATCTGTCAGAAATATATGTTCTTTAGGGGGTGCAACAGCTTGTCACTGAGGAATTACCCTGAAGGGTACAACTTTGTACCCTATCTCCCCTTAAAAAGTGCATAAACGAGGTAGTACTGTGAACACTTTACGGGTAAATAAGATAGATGTCTCTTCAATGGTCTTTCCCCTGTGACCAGCTCTTGTACCTGGAAAGCTAACTTTTTTTAGGTGGAGTGGCATGGGATAGAGCAGACTAAACCACCTTAAGAGCAGTTATTAAAAACTGGAAGCAATTTGGTCAAAGACATATGTATTGTGTAATGTATGTAAGTACAGTGGGAGAACTTAAAGATGCAACTATTCTGAAAATAGTAGCAGAACATTTCTGTCAAAACTGTCTTTGATAGGGGTGTCCAATTTTGCAAAGCTTAGCTCCAACACTTATTAAACACTTTTAAACTACTTTGCAAGATATTGGCCTTCCAGCAGCATGGTTGGAAACCCCAGGTCTAAAGATATCAAAACTACTAAAAAGAAATATCTAAATCAATGGCACCATTGAATTGTCAATTGTTGGACAAATAACCGTCGTTGCCCATACAAGATTGTCAATCATCGCCCTTCTCCAAACAAGCCCAAACACGATAAACTGCCGTGTGGATTTTGTGGGTAGTGCTGTGAGTGTTTGAGGAATGATCTCTTCCAGACTTTAACCGAAACGCATTGTATGGGAAAGAGTTCTTCCACACCCCATTTATCTCTGGGCAAAGGCCTAAGGTAGAGCCCTGAGGAACCCCGGTGAGCCCTGCAGCCCAGCCTTCCTTCATCCCCTCAAGTTCCATGAGCACAGCGCCATGTTGCTCTTGGCAGAACCCTGCAGGCTGTCCCTGCGTGCCTGAAAACCAGCACTCCCCCCACCGTCCCCTCGGCCAAGGCGCACATTTCTCACATTTTCTTGTGCTCTCAGTGAACAGCACACTTGGAGTGCGTTAGCCGGCTTCGCACTGACAAACCGAGAGTTGGGACGGATGTGTCCGTTTCCACTTGTATCCTTTCCCTCTGCGGTGGTTTACAAACGTATGCTTTGACTGACACTTGGCTGCAACCGACAGGTGTGTTTTTTGATGTCTCAATCAAGTAGTGATCAGAGAGCTGGAGCAGATGAAGAGGAAACAGTAAAGTTGTCTCAAAGTCAACTTGCTGCTCCTGGTCTGGTAAAGATACTAAAGATACAAGTTTACACAAAATCGTACTGACGCACAACAGTAACATTCTTCTAACAGCAATATAAGTCAGCATGTCAAAGTTTATGTGAAGTAAAAAAGAAAAAAGCGTGTTTGTATTACGTCTGTTTGTGTGTTCATTAAACGGGACTCAAGGCGACCAGAAATCAGACCCCCATTTGTTTCCAACAAGAGAGGATGGACGTTTAACCCTGATCCCACACACCGGGATTTTTGGCAGGAGCGGAAGATTTATATTTATTATTTAATCTCTCTTTTTCCCCTAAACCTTAATTTAAACTTTATTCCCTCTGTGAGTTTTGGGTTTGGGCATTTATACATGAAGCTTCTTAGCAAAAAAAGGATGAAGAGAGACAGAGAAAATGAGGAGAAGAGAGAAGGAAAAAAACAGAGAAAAAGCACAGTTTGTCTCCTGGGTGCCCTTCTTGCCATCCCATTTCCTATGCATCTGGTCTGTGTTTGTGCGCAAGAGAAGAGGGGGAGAGAGGGAGGGAGGGCCGTCTGGGGCCGATTAATAACCAGTGATTTATAGGAACTTTTATAGAATAATACAATAAAAATGTGTGTGTACGTGGTGTGTGTATGTGAGTTCACCCGTGCATGTGCGAGCGTGTGTATGTTTGTGTGTGTGTGTGCACGAGCAAGAGGCAGCAAGCACACAATGGTTTTCTAATTCTGGGGAATCAAAAACAAATTATCAAGAAAAAAACAGACCCAGCTCAGGGTAAATTGGGCACAGATGGACAAAGAGAGGCAGGAAATCAAGAGAGGGAGAGAGAACAAGAGATTGAGTGAGAGAAAAAGAAAGATGTGAATAAGAGGAGGACAGTGGGGTACCACAGAGCAAGGATGTGACGGAGAGGATAAAGGGGAGGTGGGACAGGGTAAGGAGGAGGTGAGAGAGAGGACAAGGGCACAGTGGGGAGAAGAGGAGGAAGAGAGAGGGATTGTGGGAGGAGAGTGATCAGGGTTCCCATGCCCTTTGAAGAGGAAATGGGCTTCGGAGGGGCCAGACTGCATGTGTGAATAAAGAAGGGTGTAAGGGTGAATTGACAGTGGTATGTGTTTTATAAGTACTAATAAACAGCCAATTTGCTAGTAATATTTCTGCTGCACAAAAAGTGGGATGAATTACACACTTAATACTTCTGCTCAGAGGTTGTCATATGTTCAGCGACAGTTAGTTCCCCCCAAAATTAAAATTCTGTCATTAATTACTCCCCCTCATGTTGTTCCAAAAACCTGTGAGACTTCATCTTCAGAACAAAAACTAAAATAAAATCGGAGGGCTGTCTGACCCATGTTCCCAGGTCCAGAAACATTAAGTTAGAGCATTCATCAGTAAAACGGTCCATGTGACATCACTGGCTCAACTTCAGTTTTGTGAAATTACAAATAAGTTTTTTTGGCACAAAGAAAACAAAAATAACCCAACCATTTTTCCCCCCTGAGTTACGTCTTCAACCATTTTGGAGATTACTTACTGTAAGAACATATTTGACGTAATTAGCATGATAAAATGGCAGAAGATGTAACTCGGGGGAGAAGAAAAAAAGTCGTATTTTTGTTTCCTTTGCAAAAAAAAAAAAGTATTCTCATGGTGTCATACTAAGTGACACTACTGTGACACTAAGTTGAGCCACTGATATTAAATGGACTGTTTTACTGATACATTTACTATGTTTCTGGAGCTGGGATAATTTCAGTTGTATTGTTGTCTGTGGAGGGTCACATAGCTCTCAGGTTTTATAAACAAAAATTATTTGTGTTCTGAAGATGAATGAATGTCTTACATGAGACATGAGGGTGAGGAATTAATGACAGGATTTTTATTTTGGGGTGAACTAACACTTTATACAATATCAAATCACTGTATTTTTATTACACTTCATGTGGCACGATTTGATCACTTGTCCTTTTATCACACTCACATGTGCCTCTGATTTAAATAGATCTCTTACTACATATGACACTTAGGGTCTATAAGAACCCATTAAACATAAGCAGTGTTCACGAGCAGAGGTTTGGTCAGGGAAAACACTGACAACCAATTAGAGCGTCTGAGTTATGAGAGGTTCAGGGCTCTGGATTCTGGGAAAAAAGAGGCAGGTACAGCTGCAGCATGAGAGGAAGTCCTGCTTGTGTCCTGTCAAGCGGGAGGTTAACTCTAGCCCAGAGAAGCCCACAGAGGGTCTGTGATAAGCAAATAGCAATATGAATGACTTCCTGTGATGAGGGTCTGGACTGTGGCATCTGTCAGAGAGGATCTGCCGCCTTTGTGCATGGAGCACAGACCACCGCAGCCCACTCGGCATACATTCACACGCACACGCAGCCCTACCCAGAAACTCCCTGATGACACTGATCTGAATAACATGCATTAGATCTCACAGAGCTGGCCCCTGGGCACTGCCACCCACATAAACAGTCCTGCTGTCTCCCAGCATGCTTCACTCCCACAGCCAGGAGGAGGGGAGGGGGGCGTTGATATTGGCAGCAGCTCTGTGATGGCCCCACACTGGAAACTTCATCAGTGAATCATGCTCAGCTCCACTGTGCACAAAGAGAAAGGATAGCAATGAACTTCCTCCCTATCTCTCTTTCACAAACACAACACGCACACACAGACAGACACACACAATCTGGTGTCCTTTGCATCAAAGTTCGCACTAAGAAAAAACGAAAAAAAAAAAAATCTTATGGGGAAAAAGTTCTGCCACAACAACAACAAAAAAAATACCCCTGCTTACTCACTCTAGTACTCTCAAGTTCTCTCTTTCTCACACTCTGATATTCTCAACAGTAAGAAGAGGCCCAGTGAATGCTGACACAACGAAAACCATCACGTCTGAAGATGGAAACCAATACAGCATGCATGAACGGAAAAAAAAAACCGAAATGTCGCTGATATGTAAGAGATTGTTTATGCAAAAATTAACACTTTCATTATTTACTCACGTGTTATGAAAACTGAAAAAACACACTAAAGGAATCATAAAAGTGTTTATATTCAGTCTTCTGAAGTGGTTTGTGCTAGAAAAAAATTTAGTTTTTTAGTCTTGACATCCACTCAAGTGGACTTTGTCAAGCTCATGAGCAAAATCATTCTTTTGAATCAGGTATTACGAAGGAATCAACTTTTCATTTATGAATTTGACTGTTTCTTGACTTAAGATCCAGTTAATACACTGGATAACTGTTCACTGTAAGGGTTAAATATCTGTAAATAATCACTAAATTGTCTGTCTGTTCATCAAACAAACTGACACGTGCCCTTGACTTGGAACAGAATGCTTAAAAGCATGATGAAATGGAAGAAGTGGAAGATCTTCTATTCTGCACTGTGACATACATCCAAATGTAACACATTATTGAAAAATAAACCAAATTGAAGGGCAGTACTTAGATTATCTGTTGATTTTTGATTAAACAAATACTGCATGCATCACCAGAGAGAAGACTGTCTGATAGTCTGATTAAAATTTAATTGCCATTGACATTTTATGCCAACTTTAAGTCAAATTAACCAGCTCCAGATCTATACACGGTAATTGCACATAGAAAAATGAAAAGAACAAACTACAAAATAGTCTTCATTCTTTTGCTTGAAAGAGGCAATTGACCAAAAATATGACTAAAATATTGACAATATGAGATAAATATGAAACTTTGCCCAAACGTTGCACGGGGCACAACAGAGCGAACATGCTTCCTGCCAATCTATAAATATAAATGTGAGCTGAGAATGCAGTTTCTCACGGTTGTATTCTGAGCTAAGTGTTTACAGCACAAGCTAGGCTGCAAACTTGTGTGTATATGTGTGAGTGGCTGGAGGCAGGTAGCTGGGTGCTGTGTGGTACGTGTTTAAAGACGGGCGCGTACGTGCCGACCTGCCCGTGTTGGAGTGTGTGAGTCTGCTGGTGCGGTTGGCCTGATACGTATGTGACCGCAGAACATCATACGACTCTGAGAAAGAGAGAGAGAGAAAGAGCGAGAAAGAGAGAGAAATAGAAAGACAGAATGAGAAAAAGAACGAGAGAAACAGCGAAAACAGCAGCTCAGGATCCGGCGTGTGGCGCACAATTCAGCGTGGGTACAACATGCAGCCCAGAAACCCACACAGGTTTCACTTCTGCCTGCTGTGGCAGCAAGTTCACACTTCACACACCGGGTGAAAAGTTCACACGGAGGTCAGGGCACAGCCTTGCACAAACACGAATGACTAAATTGTGTCACACTCAGAAAGAAACCTTATTTGACGCATATGAATTGTACATGTATACACTTTAATTTCTCACCGGGTTTCTGTTAGTTGCCTTAAATGAACTGGATTGGCAGCAATGGAACTAAACTGTGGGCCTGCTGAGACAAAGGGAAAAAGAGACTTCCAGTGTAAATGATTGGGAACAGAAGCCATTGATTAAAACAGTGATAAGACATGTCATTTTTTTTGTATTAAATGTGTATGCGTGGCATTTACAGAGGGGGGAAAAAACCCAAACAACCACTTTGGTGGGCCAGAGAGGAAAAGGTTCATATCAAGAATCTACCATTTAAATGTTATTGCTGTGTGTGTGTCAGAGCGGCGCTCAGAGTGAGAGCAGCAGAAGGCAGCTGGGTTTGAGGGTGAGGGGGGTTGAGTCTTTCTCATGGCCTCTCGGCCTGCGCTGGCCTTTAATTCAGTCGTGCTATTGGTCGGAGAAGCTCAGTGACACAGCCACCACCACACACCCGAGACAGCAGCCACACAGGCGTTCAGGCACGCTGGAGGATAGAAAGTGAGGGAGAGAGAGAGAGAGCAAGATGTTGAGTGTCAGTGTACAGTGTTAAATGAAAGTGTCAGAAACGTATGCACCAGTGACTTAGCCAGCCAGCAGAGCGATGAAGCATGGAGGTCCACCGCGGAGACGGACACAGCGCCAGGCTGTTCTGCTAAAGGAAGAGTCTGCCCTCTGCTGGTGGAAATTAAAGAACATGTTCTGAGCTCATTCATGCAACTTAAAATGTTTTTGAATTATGAATGTACTGAAGTTTGCATCACAATATTATATAGTCGTAATGACCTGAGCATGAATTTGAAGTTTCTGCATAGATTGCTTAAAATTCGCTAGAACGATTAATAGCCTGATAACTATTAATGATGGTGCCAGCATGACCTACAAACAAAAGTGGCAGCTTCAAAATCTACCAACAGCCTAGAAGAATTCTAAACACTCATAAACAATCATCATATAAGGTATAACATAAAAAAAATTAGTTAATTTCCTTATCACTCAAAGCAGATTTATGGACATGATACAGTAAATAGCGCCTAGTAAACATTCCCCTAGTTTCACAGACAAGGCTTAATTGCATGTTTGAGCTGTCTCAGATGAAAATCTTGCTCTGACATATCTTAAAACATGTCAGTGTCATTGTTCTGTGTTAAGATGCACACCTGTAATATTTTCTTATAAGGCATTTTTGTAAAAGCTGCTTAAATATCTTAATTTAACTAATGCCTAGTCCTGGCTTAAGCTAAGCCCCGTTTGTGAAACCGGGCCATTATGTAATTAACTGAGTTCTACTATTCATACTTTTTATATATAAATACATGCATTTTGTGTACATTTCTTTTGCTATCACTAATTAAAATAATACTGTATGATTAACAATTAGTCAGTTTTACTAAATAAACCCAGTGAAAAAATTGTATCAACCAAAATGGGTTTATTTTGTGATAATGACCATCTGAATATACATTTTTCATATTTCCAAACAAAGCAATGAATTGAGTTTTTAATTTGAGTTTATCATGTGTGAAGAAGGAGAGTGCTTAAACTAGTTGCCAAAGCTAATAGTAAAACTATTACTGGTGGATAGAGAAAACAATATTGACCAAAAATGGTTATTCCCAATGATTATTTAGAATCAAATGCGTGTTTAGTAAATATCTTTGCATCATATCAGTCTCTAGATATTGTCATTAAACCTTTAAAACAGCAAAAAGCTATTTTTCCCCAACCCAATAACATGCCCACTCTAAAATGCACCTTTGGAAAATATTAAATAACCTAACTGTTGGGTTAATTTTTTTAATTATTTTGATTTTACCCGAATAGTAGGTTAGTCCATATATGACCCAAAGATAGGTTTAAACAACCCAGCATTTTTAACCAGTACAAATATATTATAGTAATCTCTCACCTTCTTTC
>JAUMHR010000069.1:10133602-10146715 GCA_032361145.1 Enteromius fasciolatus
TTTTTTTTCTTTAAAATTACTATGTTTCTTCTTATTTTTTTGTATCATTTCTGTTTATTAGGGTTGTATGTTACATGCAATGTTGTTAAATGAATGCTTATTGCCCATTTTTGTTTAATAATTCTTACCATGATATTGTTATGCGTTTGTGTGAATTAGAGTGAGCTCCTTCTATAGGTGTTACTATTTAAAAGCTGCTTGTGATGAGCTTTGTTTCATCATGTGACTTTCTCACCGCCTGCATTTGGCGTTAATCAGTGTATTTCAAAGATACAAAATAGATTTCGCTACTTTAATAGGTTGGTATATTAACATTATATCAATAATATCATTATATCAAAATCTTATTAGAAATTACGGTATTAACTGTTAATTTAAACTGTAAAACCAAAAATATTGATACCGTATTTTTTTACCGTTTTATTCTGGCAATTTTACAGATTTCTTTTTACAGTGCATACTGTATGTGTGTATGACACTCTTGAACCTTGTAACAGTTAGGGTTAAAAAGCAAACAAGGGTTATCACATCTCATGATAAGATCACACACTCAAATTTTGGCAAAAACAACCAGCCACACTTCTCAGTTGCTCTGATTAAGTTACAGATAGTGGACCATAATGCACACTAGTGGTGAATGAGATACCGGTTAACCTTACTAATAATACTAGTGCATCAGGGCTTTGCAGAACTTTAAGCCAATACAGACTTTCTTTACACGCAAAGACTACAGAAAGAATGAGCAACGAACAAGTGCAGCTGGCCTTTCTGTAACATCATACACTACAGAATACCAGATCAAAGAGTAACTATTTAAACTATTTATTTTCGTGTGATCTGCAACTTCTGGTTTGTTTAGGTTAGGGGTTGAATTTTTAATGAGGTTTTTTTATGTGTCTGTATGAATCACATTGCAAGGTGGCTAGGTATTTGTAACAAAACCAGCTCAGCTGGTAGTCTAAATGAGCCCAACCGCAGCCAAATCTAGGCCGAATGTGTAATGAGGGAATTTCTGTCAAAATTGGTCAACAAACAAAAATCGCATTCCATGGGGTCCCACCTTGGTTGAAATTGCGTGTCAGGTGGGCAGGGGCTTTCGCAGCAATGTGCTGACTAAATAAACAGCTCGTGGAAGCTGTTTAAAAGTAGCTTAATTCAGCGGAAAAAACACTAATCTGGAAAAAACTGTCACATCATCCAACTTCGTACATTTCTATAAAGTGGACGTTTTCTCATGAGAATGGAAACATAGAAGAGGAATTGGTTTTTAAAGATTACGGATAATGTTTCTTCATATTTAAATATGACTCAAATATTTGTAATTCATTTTTGAATATGAATCCTTCTACATAGTTCTGCTCTGAAGGTCAGTTAAGGTGTTTGCCAAAGTGACATCACTAATATTGCACCACAGTGGCAAACACAGATGTGGCAAACTGCCATTTTCACACAGACATGCGCTCAGACGTTCACTTCCCTTGTACAAAATTATTTGCATGCTCTCTCTCTCTTTCTCAAACACACACTCTCACAAATACTAGCCTTAAGTTTACTAATATATAGACTCAGTAAACATTACAAATGATAAATTATGGCCTGTTACTTTTCAGTGCTACAAACTGTACACAAAACTCTATACACACATAAATCTGGTTTAAGTACCAATTCATGTTCTACTATTAATAATAATATAATTACTATTTAGGAGGAAAAGCATACAGAAGTCATGTACAGAAATGATGAAATATGATATAATAAATAAGTTTAATCCAACATAAGCTCCCTTTTCATGAGTCACAAAAAATATAAATAGCCCTTGACTTAATCAAAAATGATTTTAGTTTCCTCTGAACATTTTATGTGCTTCAAAAAGCTGATTGTAATTATGTTATAAGCAAATGAAAATCATATTTCAGGGAACTATTTTAAACTCTAATTGGCCTGTTATTTCATTTATTGTAAACTGCAACCATAGCTCTTCAACCAAGTCATAATTTCAATCACTCAGATGCGGAAACAAAGTGTCAGCGAGAGTTAATTATATACAAATGACACTTTTTTCTTGAAAGATATGATTAGAACTGCGCCTGCTCCAAAACGTTCTTCTCCACAGAAGATAGGACACATGACAAGAGCGGCACTGCCTCTTTTAGATCATATCATTTGGCTCCGAATGCTCGTATATCTTCTTAAAGAGTGGCGTGACATTTAGTGCAGGAAGGAGGCCTTCCAAAGGTTTGAGGGCATGGCAGAGAGTGTGAGTGGGAATTGGTACGCCGCCCTGGAACCAAGTTTTTTCACTTTGACAAGATGCAAAGGGTTACATAGAGACAAACAGTCAGCAAGAGGATGGTTATTAATGCACTAATTGCTCTCTCGAAGCAAAGCAAACATTCGTCTTGATTATAACTTAAGTGATGAGTAAGGAAATGGAGCTTTGTATATAATGTGTCATTTAAAAGGGTAATTTTTGCATTTCGTAAAGTGATAAAGCAGACAGCACTCAAACACAACTTAACATGCCTTTAGTGCGAGACTTATCTGTGTTTGTGCTGGATAGCTAATTCAGGTGATCAGAACGGAGCGATCTACAGAGACTGCTTGTTGTTGTTGGTATAGCGACGACTGTTAAAACTGACGTATGACTTCATCTTTCAAGATGTCAGATATTTCAACATACAATACTGCAAACCACAGGTCTCACACAAACTTCTACATCCTCTAACCCAGAAGTTTTAGTTCAATGTGGTGAAACAGAGACAAATAGGAACAATAAACAGGGGAGATGTCTGACATTAGTTGATACGTGCATAAAATATGCTTCCCTCAATATTTTTAGACCAACGCACTTTGCATGAGAAATATCTTTTCTAACCGAAGTCAAGTTAATTCTGTCCAGCAACAACTGGTAAGTGGAAGCAGGAGGAACAGAGAGAGTTGGTTTCAACAGCTGGCAGCTGGTGCATTTTCGGTTCACTTTCCTCACAAAACTATATTGGTAAACTGGCATTTACATGTACTCAAAACTGTAACTCCTTTACAAAGTATGGCTCTAATATTTTAGAAATACAGCAGCCCCCCCCAAAAAAAGCTAATGAATGAATTTCTTTGCATTCAATAACCAAATAACAAAACAAGTGGGATTTGTTATAAAGAAATACAGCAGGAACATATTAAAGGGTTAATTCACCCAAAAATAACATTCTGTCATTAATTACTCACCCTCCTGTCGTTCCAAACACATAAGTCCTCCGTTCATCTTCAGAACACAGATATTTTTGATGATATCAGAGAGCCATCCGACCCTCCATAGACAGCAACTCCACTGAAATGATCCAGATATGTACTAAAAACACAGGTAAAACAGTCCATGTGACATCAGTGGATCAATTTTGGTTTTGCCACGCAACGAGAATACTTTTTATGCAAAACAACAAAAACAAAACAAAAATAACAATCTAACTCTACCGTCCTTCTCCCGTGACTTACGTCTTTGACCATTTTAGAGTGTATTACAACGCAGCACATAAGCGCTTTAAAGTATTACGCAATCAGTCTTGTTCACATCCAGGTGAAAGTGTGCGCATGTGCGTAATCTTGTTTTTATTGTGCAAAAAAAGTGTTCTCCTAGCGTCGCAAAACTTAAGTTAAGCCACTGAAGTCACACGGACTGTTTTACCAGTGTTTTTGCTACATTTCTGTAGCAATTTCAGTTGTATTGCTGTCTATGGAGGGTCTGATTGCTCTCCAATCTCATAAAAAATATCTTAATTTGTGTTCCGAAGATGAACGAAGATCTTATGTACGACGACATGAGGGCGAGTAATTAATGACAGCATTTTCATTTTTGGGTAAACTAACCAAGTTTGTTAGATTTGACAGGGCTTCACAGTCCGCTAATGTTATTAATATTATTATTTTTTTATTTTACAGTGTCCTTGTTACACTTGTTACATGTGTTTACTAATAGCAATATATTATGTATAAATATATATAACTCACCCTAAACCAAACCCTCATCCTAATCCTTACCATATAGTAATTCCATGTACTGTAGTTAATTAATATACTGTAGCTCAGTACTGAAATCTATAATTACGCTGTAGAAAGGACACCTTAAAACAAATACTGCAATATTAATTAAAATCTAAAATATATCTAAATAATTCCATGTTCTGTAACAATGGATACAGCATGAGACATGATGTCTGATTTACAAAACGGTTCTTTTTTCCTTTTGCGGTCAAAAAGATTGACATAACAGCCTTGATAAAGTTGGTGAATTAGCTGTTTGAACAAGACCTACTCCTTAAACTCACGAGTTTGGAGTCATTTAAAATGAATCAGGAATTGTAACTGTCTAAGATACTGCAAGTTTGTGATAAAAAGCACAAACAGTATAATGACCTGATATCACTTTGATAAAAGATAAGTGAAGCAGGAAAACTTAATTTGCCAACGATTTGCATTGATCTGCATAGGTTCGAATACTTGTACTGACTTGGGGTCACTTTAAGTGTCTGTTTTTAAGAACATTTCACAATCAGTAAACATGAGTGATCACATCAGCTGAGAAAGGTCGAGAGGTTAAGTGAAGGCACAGAGTCTAAACATGCCATGGATGAACTGAAACTTGTTAAGAAGATCACACCACCACAGAAGGAAGCAGCGATAGGTTGTGACCTCTGGGTCAGCTGAGCAGCGCTGTGTGTGTATGACTGAAAAATGTATCAGAAACCCCCACCCTACACGGTATGTTTGTGTGGCTTCCCTCTCACTTTTGGTTCCTTGTCTACAGGGGAAGCAGGACAGTGCCAGGGTGCAAAGTTTTATGAGTTGGTCTCGGTCGAACTCACCACATTCCCACCGTCCTGCAGCCGAGGGACGTGACTCTAGCCACGCTGGAGCTGCAGCCAAACCGCAGCTCACTTAAGGTCACACACAAAAACTCTCATGCTCCCCCCACCCCCCCCAATGCATATATAGCATTTTAACCAACATGTGTTGAGTTTCATAATCAGCTCTGCGTTGGTTAACAATGACTCAACAAAATTATTGAATAGACAATACGAAACAATTAACATGCAAACAGAACCACTTCTGCAATATTTGGTCATATTGTATAAAATACATTAATTCACAAAACAATGCCAGTACATTTAGCTTCATCAGATGATGGTGCCCAGACAAATAGTAGACATGCTGTATATCCTATATTGTTCTAATAGAGGAAAACAGAAAATTAGACTTTCTGAAATGAGTACATTTTAAGTAGTACATTTTGTCCACAAAATTAGCTTGTTTCAAATTTGATGCCTGCTTTGTGCTGTTGTAATAGCAGAAGTATGTGGTTTTGCATTGTCCTGCTAAAATACACTGGGCCTTCTCTGAAACAGACGTCATCTGGAGGGAGGCATATGTTGCTCTAAAACCTCAATACTGTATACCTTTCAGCATTCATAGTGTCTTCCAAAACATGCAAGACCACACCGTATGTGTACCCCCATACCGTCAGTGATGCCAACTTTTGAACTGAACGCTGATAACACACTGGAAAGCCTCCCTCCTCTTTAGCCCGGAGGACACAGCATCTGTGATTTTCACATTTTGACACTTTTTCACTTTGAAACAGTTCATTTTAAATGAGCCTTGTCCTTCTGGACATGCTTCTGGACCATGTTCACATATGGCCTTTTTGCATGATAGAGATTTAGTTGGCATCTGCTGATGGTACAGCGGATTGTGTTTACAGACAGTGGTTTCTGGAAGTATGTGATGTATATGGATTTATATATATAATATATATATACTGTATATATATATATATATATATACTCCCTCCCCCACTTGTAAACGAAAGAATATTTTAAAGGTAATGTACATTAATAAAATATATAAAAATGCCAGTTACCCTTTTCTGAGTTCTCCTGATTGAGAAATACTTTATTTAAAAAAATAATAATGCAACATAAAAATAATAATGCAACATTCTGACTCTTCATGCATCTTCTGCTGTAAAAGGACATCTCACAGTGACCGTATCTGGCTCCAAAATAATGTCCAAAGATGTAAGACTCAGAAGTTATACTCCAAGTAATGTAATGCAATATAGTGTTGTATGAGGAAAAAAGAAAATAAGCTTAAAAAAATAAAAAATGACTTGCTTTCATATATCATATGAAGATTGGAAATCTACTAAAGAAACTAATAAACCATTTTTTTTTCTCTATTTCTAAAAAAAAAAAAGTGTTTAGTAACAGCATATGGTTTTAGAACAAAATGAGGATGAGTAAATGATGACAGATCTTTAATTTTGGGTAAACTATTCATATAAATCAAGCAATGTTCTCTCAGGGTCTATGAGAAGGTGGGCATCTGCTGAATCATAAACAGTCAAGCTTGAATGCTGACCCCTGCTGCATCATGAATGTACCCCCACAGTATGACTCAGATGATGCCGTTAATAAGCTGTTGGGTCTCGCCGGCTGAGACTGCTCACTTCTTTCGCAGGACCAATCCCACGCTTGGATCTCTCACCTTACTACTCCTGCAGAACTGCGATCCAGTGGGTCAGACTCAACTAAACCAACCTGAGCCTACTTAACTTTCGTAACTGCCAGTCCAGCTACTCCGGCCAAAAGAAATTTACAATAATGTTCCAAAAATGTGGCAGCAATATGACCCTTAAATAACTGGAATCACATTAGCTTGACAAAGGCCAAGCAACGGTTTTCTTAGCCAACTCCAGACTCCGGATTTATGAGAGCGGACACGAGGAATGTTTGCGGCTGTGCATGCATGATTTACACACAATTAGTGGTGACTAATATAAGCATGCAAATTATTATACATGTAGATTAATATCAGCTTGGCTGAGGCCAAAATCTAAAACTGATTATCTGGATCATGAGTTTAATGATACACTGGCATATGCTTCCAGACCTTCATCAATGAGAGGTTTGACTTTTGAGGTGTGACTGTCAGCCAATGGCAGTTTGGATCATTATATTAAATTATAATATATTTGGCATGTAAGTGTTCCCAAACCTGATTAAAATTCCCTGTACTACCCTATCCTTAGTGATTTACAGTATCCCCAAGGGTAGACATATTATTTTTATTAAATAAGAAACATATATTATACTTGCCTTTTTATTAGCCAAGTGTGCTCTTCGTGTCCTCTCTTTTTCCACAGGTGTAAGTGATGATGGGTTTAGAAGCGGTGTGTTGAGATGTTGTAGGACACTGGGCCCTGAGTTGAAAATAGAACTCCGTTATCGCAATAATGTTATGGACCTGTTAAAATGTCTTGAAAAGGACTTCCTTTCCCTTTCCCGCGATTACACCGCCATCTCGTGGCGTTGAATGTCATTACATTACTAAGACGTACTAAGCTAAAAGAAGAATTTCATTGACCTGTTGAACGACAAAAATGTCGGAAATCAAAACTAAAAATCATTTGAATAAATGTCCTCTGTGTTATGGTCAGTTTAGCCACATTACTAAATATTTGTTGACCAATAAAACAAAAACAAACGCACGTTCTTTCCTAGTATGTGTTTCGCTAAAACGCAGGCCTGTGCAAGTAAAAAAATTGCTGTAGTTATGCAGCTGTTTGCCAGTAACTTACTGTAGATTTAAATTTATGTTATTTACTGGCAACAGTTTGTTCAAAGCTAATTTAACATTAAACATTAACAAGTCTTTATCTTTACAGAATAAAATACAACAATAATAACATAAATTTAAATCTACAGTAAGTTACTGGCAAACAGCTACTAGTAATACTGTAATTTCTACAGATTTCTTTTTACAGTGTATACATGTCATTATTAAATTACTTAAGTATCTTCATATTAAGTATCTTTACGTATCATGAAGTATTCATTTACGTCAAAATAAATATAGCTTAAATGCCATTAACAATATAAATAGATATAACATAAATACAATATAATAAATAATATGAATACAATATAAAAATACACAGATGGAAAAAGAACATTAGGAAAAATGTCTGAACTGAATGTATTGCACTGAATGCCACTGTTCAGTCAAGATGTAGCAGGTACGTCACATTTTGTTCTAGAAGATAATAAGGCTTACTGTCAATTGCTAGCCTCAAGTGAATTTTTAAGAACTGTATGTGTAACATTTTTTAGAACCTGTAGGTAAATGCTGAGATTAGATTGTAGTAGGCTATTTATAAATAAAAACAACAGAAGTCTAAAGAATGCCCCCATTTAGATAAAGTAAACGCGAGTTATGTTTTAAATGGATTACACTGGCATCAGAATTCTCGTTTGAAGTATGACTATGTAATTAAAGAACTAAATCTATTCAAGTAAGGCCTGCATAAGGCCTGTGGTTTACATTACTTGAAAACCACCCTTATAAAATCCCACAGGAAATTCACAGAGGAATCCAAAATACTAATTATCTTCCCGGTTTTATAATTGCAAAACAAAAAGGTGTGTGCTTTTTTAACTGTAAGAAATTTCTATTTACAGGATAATGCTAAATCATAATTACTAATTCCTTAAATTTGTATCAAATTGTATCAATTTAAACACGCATCAATAAAAACATATAGATATCTCATACACATCAGCAGTTATCCCACTGAAACAAAATAAACCAGGGACTGCAGTTTTTATATATTTTATATCTGTATGTGGCATATCCCTAGATCTTACCTGGACATCCAGAACTCATATCCCCATACTTTTCCTCTGGATTTCTTGACTGTCTTTGAAAGACTCGTTGATCGCATAATCAGTCAGCATATTTCAGCATGGACAATTCTTTGTAGAGGCCTGCAGGGTTTTTGCCAGCACCTGAAATTTCTTGAAATGCCCAAACACTATTCTGTAAGTAGACATCCTCTGTTCTCTCTTTAGAATAAATTTTCTTCAAAAAGAAAAAGAAAAATCAAATGATTATTTACTGAATTACTTTTGCAGCAGAAATGTGGTTTTCAAAAAAAAAAAAAAAGAAAAAAAAGTATTTTTTGTAAACCATTATTACTCCTTAATGTTGATTAAAAAGACATTTGTTCTTATTCCCACATGTACTTATTTCCTTTTATGAATAAAATAGCACACACACAAACACAAATACAGATATATAATTGTAAAAACAAATATGCAATTGAAAGGAAAAAAAAGAAAATCATTGTCTTTCTCCATCTTTGCCCAGGTTAGACACGGATATAATACAATGATGTGTAGTGTGTGTGTAATAGAGGAAGGAAAGGGGATGAGTCACTCCTGTGAGTCATTAGTTCTATGGAGACAGCAGCAGAGCAATCAGTGTGTGTGTGTGTGTGTGTTTTACAGGGAGAGAGAAATTTAAGATGCAGGGATGCACAGCTGATTGGGGACCTAAATAGATTTCCTAATTTTAGAAAGCAAAATGTCTTTAGGACAAATAATAAGTGAATTATACTAAATATCAATATAGAAAAATTTGCAAGCATTAGTTTGTAAGGAGTTTAATTAAAATTACAATTTGAAATCAAGATGAGCCGCATTAATATCAATTCCGACCTATATGGAATTGCCTACAGTGAAGCGATAGAATGAATTCTTTCAAACTTTAAAGATGTAAAGCTTTCATCCATAATTCAAAATCACGACTGTATGAATTAAATATAAAATCAAGAGAAGATACAGGTTTAGAGCAACTTGAAACATTTGTGGAATAACAAAAAAAAAATCAACAAGTGAAGGGAAGACAAACAAAGGCCCTAACATATCTGCCCGTGTGGTGGGTGTTTTTTCATGCCATGGCCATGGGCCTCTCATTTGGAGGATTGATATGCCATATAATGACAGAAACAGAATCAAACACGCACTGGTATATCTTCTCTGCCTACGTAAGAAAACGTTTGTTCCAGCACATTCATGACTCACAAACCTACTGCTGCATTCAGAGACCTCAGCATACGCAAACCCACAACGCACCAGCATTTCCAGCCAATAGTGGTAGAGAAATATCTTAGTATTAGGCAACGTAACTGACATCTGCTTAGAAAAGAGTTAAAAATAAAGCTATTAAATAATAGTTGAAATCGGGTGTTTAAATGAACCTTGAGCTCATTTTTGTGCCATATTTCATTTAAAAACTATCTATGAATTATGATTAGCTTTACTTTTTTAGAGTTCACTTTAACAATTCACATATATATTTTAATAATTAGATAAATTATACATTACACAGATTAAATTTTAATCTATAAAACAGTGGAAAACCTTTAAGATGTCTAATATAAAACCGGATTTCTTAAATCTGATATCCACAAACCTCATATGCATTTACAGACTATATGAATATTAATTGATGTTTACTAATAAACTAATATATTGTTACTATATATGAGTTAATAAAGTACAACATAATGCATATACAATTTATCATTTGTACTTTGTAAATCTGGTATCCAGCATCACTTCAAATCTAAACCAAGAGAATATGCTATCTAACAGTAAAGTTGAATGAATATTTATGACTTGCTGCATTAAAACTCAAGCCTTTTGAATTGTTTACTGGAGCTGTAGACGCAGCAGATCTGAGTGAATTGAGAGGATAAAAGAGGTTTTCATGGTGGAGTAAGTCTCGTTACTCCATGGTGCTTTTCCTGGACCTGTTCCTCTGCGCGCTGGCCCCTGGAGAACAGGTTAAGATGAAAGACTGACGCATTTCCCTGAAGCCTGAGATATGGCTTTGCATCTGCCTCTTGTTTTATGCTCCTTAATGCTTTTTTTTTCTTGATAAAGCAAGCACATCACCAGTGACGCATTCTAGTTTTTTTTTGTCTTTAAATTAACCAGAGTAGCATTTAAACTAATGCATATAATGATAAAACATTATCCAGTCAATGCGCTTTAATGCATGCTACCATTTCACCACTCACTAAATGAGTGAGTCAGTCCGAAGGTTTTGTAGTCAGGCAGTGAGTCATTAGAAAATGTTATTTTAATATTTATTTTGGAAAGTGCTGTGCGTTTCATGAGACAAGCCAATAACACCTACACCAGCCCAGGATGACATCTTTTCCAGAATCTTTCTGCTCAGAAAACATGACGACTGATAAAAAACTTGAATCTGATTTAAGGGCCATAAGTCACAGGAAGATGAATGCCACTTGCGGAGGCACGTGCAATGTGTTTTCGTATATAAAAGGGGACACATGCATGGCTAGTTATCTCCTCAAGTGTCTCACTGTGGATGAGAATATCCATTAGGCTTTATAGAATCAGGAATCAGTAGATGGATTTTTAATGGTAAGTACATTTATTTTGTCATGTTAAGTATAAATAAGATGGTTTCTAATACCAACATACTGCAAATGGAATATTTTGATGCTCAAACTTTAGAAATCTCAAATGTTTAAGCGCTTATGATTGCTTTATATACAAAAAGGGTCAAAAATTGTATGCATATCAATGGGATTTTAGTGTTAATGCATATCCAATTTCTTAACTTTATTGCAACAACTTTCTCTAAAACCAATTTACCAGCTTCGCAGCTCAAATAATACACTATTTTAACAGAAGAATTTATGTGCTTTTATATAACTAAAAGCAACTTTTCTGCTTTTGAATCAGTCAAAGTGGCTCAATTTACTATTGTAAGAGTCGCCTGTGACCTACATTTTTGAACTTTTTAAAGAAAACTAGGATTGAACCGAAATAATTTTTTTAATATATGTGATTATTAATATTAATCTGCAAATACTGTCCATTGAGCTACTGGAATATTCCTGTAAAGACCACCATATTAAAAAAAGAGCACAGAACAGATAAGGCACAAAAAGAAATTTAATACAGCTGCTTTTCTTCAAATGCTATTCTGATTATCCACTGTTTGATAACACGATTACTGATTTCTACTTTGAAAGACACAACTATTTAGGTTTCCCAGCACAAGTCAAATTGTGTCAGAGTGGTTATTTGTCTTGTAAGTTCAACAAAGCATCACCAACCGAACAATATCAAATGATTTGACGGTTGTCATGCATGTTGTCTGCGTGCTGCGCCTTAGTCAATACATTTCAGATAGAAAGGGGATGTTCTGCACCAGAAGGCTGAGGAGAAGTGAAAGAGGGGGAACGACAGAGCGTGAGAGGAAGAGATGGAGAGAGAATACTGATGACTGACTGATAGGGGAGGAGGAGGCAGAAACTCTGCAGGTGGATGCTGAGCCCCGTGGAGCCTCTCTGACAGATGCTGGTGCTGCGTGGTGGGGAACCGGGCAAGCCTCCTCAGGGTGCTTTGGAGACAGCAATCCACAAAAAGAGTGTGTATAGAGGCCGAGGCAAGGGAACGTGCTGTTTAAGTAGGGCAGAGATTGGGGCAATGGAGGGATGGAGGTAAGGCTCAAAGGAGCTCTCAATGACGTACTACTATTGCATATTTAATTCACAAGGCTAATTATGCTCTGTTTGAGATGGCGGGAATCAATGGCTGCCTCTGGATCAGCATGACCGTGATTGCTTCAGAGTGCACATCTTTTATTAATGGCACTCTCATAAGTTTGCATAGCTCCTGCTGTTTTTCTGCCTTGTTTTCCAACACGATCAGATCACAGCTATGGGAGGCTTGTCTTTGAAGAAGCCTGTGAAGATTGAAGAGAATGGTGACTAAAGATTGCTGGGTTTTAAGCAATCTAGAAATTACATAAAACTTCATCGGTTGTGTCTTCTTTGACATTACAAAAAAGAAAGAGTGAAAAAAACAGGTCTGATTTATATGTATATTGTTACAACAACTGAAGTCGAAAGAGCCTTTCATGTTCTAGAAATGTATACACATACATATACACACAAAATTTTAAACATTAAAAAATGTCTAATAAGTAGGCAAGGAATACAATTTTAAGCCTACTTATGTACACTTAAAAGTATGTATTATATAAGTCGTTTTTGTCTACTTGCACAACTTCAAAAACCACGTTTTTATGTACACTGTATGTATTGATATTTTAACACCAATGTGTATGAGCATTCACACACACACACACACACACACACACATTGTTTTTTGTGATTTATGGGGACTCTCCATAGACGTAATGGTTTTTATACTGTACAAACTGTATGTGGTATTGTCC
>JAUMHR010000069.1:10154301-10165281 GCA_032361145.1 Enteromius fasciolatus
CCACACCAACACTACAACTAAACCTACCCCTTACAGGAAACTTGCTGCATTTTTAGAATTTCAAAAAACTTCATTCTAACAAATGTCCCCACAAGGTCAAAATTTACTGGTGTTCCTATCTTTGTGGGGACAATTGGTCCCCATGAGGTGATAAAAACCAGTACACACACACACACACAACTCTGCTTTAAATGTGCTTCATAAAAAACGTGAATCGTTTTACAAGATTCTTCCTGGGAACCGCCATATTAATAAGCATTTCAGTAATATAAAAAAAGAAAAGCATTTTGGTCTAATTCATTAGTTTTTTATTTGACTAAAAAAAAAAATGTAATTGGTTTTGATATGCATTCTCTCTGTTTCTCTGTTAGCTTCAGTCAATTAATTAAAGTCAATCAGAGAGAGTGAGTTTCTGTGAATCTGCATATTAAATCTGGAGCGAATGGCCATAGGCTTTTTCATTAATATGTTTAAGTAGACACAGCTAAGGCATTTTAGGGAATTAAAATGAATAAATATGGTTTGAGATTACCAGGTTTACTTATTCAGTCCCCTTGGAGGAACAATTAATGTTAAGTAGAATTAGATGTAGTTGTTGTAGATGTTTGACGAGCTGATATAAATTAAAAACAAGTTTGTTTAAAAGTATATTGAAGTGAAATCACTAACATAACACAAATAAAAAACAAATCCTACAAATTTATATCTGTCTTGCAGGTGTTTTTCTACTAAAATGTGTCTCTACAATAAAGGTCATGCATTCTGTCTGTACGGAGCACTTTTCCTCGTGCAGATACAGTCGTCGTCACATGTCAAACTGATTTTCTAAGGAAGTCTGATAGAAAATAGCCAAATCGTGACCAACAGGGACGCAGTAATTGGATTGTCCTTCAAAAACAAAGAGCTTCAAGAAGGATCGTTAATAGAAAAATGCATGATTCACCAAGCTGGTATCTCCAACAGCCGGTAATAATGTAAAGGAAGATGCTAGAGGAAAGAAGCAGCCAGCGGTGCTCTGTACTCCATTGTGGTATTGTTTGTTGGATTGTGGAGAGGTGTTTTTGGCCGTATCATACAGGACAGACTGACCTCCCACACATAATTACTCATCTCCTTTCAACACTTGATATTTCTCTTTCACAGTTCATTTTCTTCTATCTTCTTTTTTGTACATCTCCAACTTCCCTTGTTTCAGCTCAGTTTGTTTCACTTTAGCAGGTTAGTTGCTGAAACTATAACCTGAGGCTTCATATCACAAATCTCACTCCTAACTGGATTGGTCTCATTTGGTCTTCTAACTGCATCAGGTGGAATGTATTTTCTCCTATGTTGTAAAAATAAGAAAACGTTTAAGGTATTACAGCACCATGTAGTTTGCAGTTAATAGGCCCATAACTAACTAAGGCCAAGAACTACACCATATATTGATAACCAGTGAATAATGACTCATAAACATTTCTAGACTGCACACAGTGTTGGGCAATACTCTGAATTTTTATTAACTCATTAATAAAGTACAAGTAATCTAATAACATCTATCACTGAGATTTTATGTATATACTGGGATACATATTACACTATTATGCTTATCAAGTATTGCTTCTGATTAAGTAACACTGCAAATAATCATTCCCATTGGAATCCTTTCTAGCCAAGGACATGGGATCATCTGATTCCAGGAAAGTGGTCTTAATGATTTACTGGATAAACTGAGATGGAGTGTGAATATGAAGCGACGCGGATGTTCAGCGGGTCTGTGGTCAGGTGGCCGGCAGGTAAGGAGTGTATCCCTGCTGAGAACACTTAAATAAACCCAAATGTTTCTGTCCCGTTTAGCCACTGCACTGTCTGATAGAGATCCGGTTAATAGATCCATTTTGTCCTTGTTTGTGGGTGAGTGAAGTGTGTGAAGATGAGTATACAATTAGGACATAGATGGTATACAAAAGAGGGAAATTGAGAAAATGGAAGTGAGCAAGACAAAGCTCAGAAACATGATAGCGACAGAGGTGACTCAGCGTTTCCTGTAGCAGGAAGATAAACACTTTGCCAGGCACTTGACGAAAGTGGCCCGCTCTTGCTCGAATCCGATCACAACAGAGACAAAAACTCAGATACGGATGCACACAAACTGCACAATAAAAACACACTGCCAAAAAAAAAGGTTTTCTATGAGTCAGATCATTTCTCTATTGTTACACTTACTGTCACATTGTTGGCACAGTACCATTGGCATACTGTGAAGTCTTCCTAGCCACAACAGTTTCAGACATCTAGAGAGTGTCCATATAAAAATGTGACTTTTCAATGTTATCAGTCTGTTAAGTAAAAAGTGACGAAAAGTATTTGAAAAAAGTATATTGATTTTAATAAAATGTTAAATGTTGAGTTAGGGGCCTAAACAAAATATTTGCTGTACAAAAATCACTTTAAAAAATTACTATACTACTAATAAAAAAATATATATAACATATTTACATGCTGTTTTCTAAATATACTGTATCGATTATATGTTCTGTAATAAATTATCACTGTACTTTATGAATAACTAATTAATAAATAACAATAAAATAATAATCCATTATATATTAGCAACTATTTAGTTTCTACATTTACATTTCTACAACTAAGCTAATATAAACACACTTTAACTTTATTTAAACTTCAACTTTTTAAAGGTAAAACACGCTGAATAATACATGCAATGAAAAAAATCTAAAAGAACAAAATGAAAACGCAGATAATTTGTGCAAATATACTCGAGGCTTGTCTTCTGAGGAACAGATGCACATATGGCAAACATCATGAGATTCTTGATGAACTTTTGCTAGTCCTCATGAGCTCAGCATGCATGCATTGGCAGACAGACAGAGAAATCCGAGCATCTCTCGGGCTCATCCCGTCAATTCTAGTGCCCTTCCCATGAGACCGTAAAATGAATGCCTACAGCCACAGAAATGTGTGAGTGTGAGTGTGTGAGGAGGAGAGACGTCCTCATCACATCTGGAAGTGATCGCCACACCAGCAACTAAAGCACATTGGGTTCTCATACACTGCCATGCAAAATAAAGCTGTAAATTAATCAGCAACAGCAAAGCAGCATTGGCTGGACTATCAGGTAACACTGGCTGTATGATCAGGCACACAGCATCACCTAGTGGACACTGATAAATAGGAATACCTAACCTAAAGAAATAAGCTTTTTTTAATACACAAGTAATCATATAAAAAGTACTAACACTAGGTGATACGGACTGTCAGTATGACCGGGTCTGCTTGCACACTTCATCAAACATGTCTTCCCTGCCCCTTGGATCTTTATTATTTTGGTCAATTTTATTAGGCTAAATTACTATGACTACTAAATTGCTGCAAAATGTATGTAATGATAATTATTAGTAATATAAATAATAAGTTATTTTTGATAAAAAACAAGTATATTCAAAATACATTAAAAAAAGTATTACTGATAATGATATTTTATTCAATATATTCTTTACATTGAACAATTAATTATGATTATTTAGAAATGAATAACTAACAAATAGTAAATAAACAAAAAGTCTTAATTTAATTTAAACTTTAATTACTATTCAATAAATGGACTGATTTGAAAATATTAATACTAATGAAACAAATATGAAAATTAATAATCCCAATTATATTACTGATAATTATGATGACATAAAGTAGGCCTAACTAAATAATTACACTAAACAAAAATAACAATTATTCCTATTTATTTTAGACTAGTTCATTTCTAATAATACTTAATCAATCCATTTTAATGTTTTATTATGATTGTTGTTGTTGTTGTTAATAACAAATAAAGTGTACATAATAATGAATCATTATTTCTACTTAGATTAATAATAGTTATATTCCATAAATGTTGGAATTATAGTAACAATCATTATTATTGTTAACACTTTATTTTAGGATCTCCTAACTAGTGCTTATTAGCATGCATATTACTAGAATATTAGCCATTTATTAGAACTAATTAAGCACAAATGAATGCCTCATTTAAGTGAATTAGGAATTTTTTGAGGAACACGTCATAGATAATAGTGAACGTGTTTCCTATTCTACACTGCTACCTTTTTATTATTGTTGTAGCAATACAAATAGCAACCAATAAATATTAAAACTAATGACTATTCCTAATTATATAAATAAAGTAAATCCTTTCATGCATCTTCTATTTACAAATATCTTATTTTGATTTGAAAAAAGACAAAAGCCACATTTTATTCATAGCATCTTTTCTTAAAAAATAATAAAGGAGGATTGATTAACAAAAGAAGACGACTAAAGAGGGGTTAAACTAGTTTGACAGAGGCCTGCTCTGATAGTCTTACACAGAGTCAGCATCTTCAGTGCCAGATTCACAGGAACATGGCTGCTTTCCTGGACACAGATCATGTTTAGTCTCAGACTATAAAAGATTTCACTATGAATAATCACCACTGACAGCCAAAGTTCGTCCAAAGACTGCCTAATCCGCTTCAGGGAAATCGGCTCCATGTGTTTCGGTTGACTGCTGATCCATCCTGGATTTCATTGATCAGTGATGATTACAAAAGACAAAATACATGGCATTCACACAGCAGCAGTTAATCAAAGCCTGACAGCAAATTGTAAACATTTAATTTTATTTTGTGCGGAACTAAAACACATCCTGTGCAAAACATTCAAAGAGCTCCTTTCGTTTGGAGAACCTCTCATCCCGGTATAATGGGAAATGAAAAAAAAAAAAACAAAGTCAGAGTTAGAATTCAAAATGAGTATTATCTTCCTCCGCAGAAGAATAATTCTGAACACGCTCTCATTTCCCGCTGTAATTTTGAAAAGATGAAGATCACTTATGCAAAGTGGCTGGCAGCTCCTTTCTAAGTGAGGGTAAGATGATTACGTTAAACTAAAACCACCCACTCGCCACAAGACCAAACAATGTGCATTCAGGGTCAGTGTTTCTTTTTCAACGGATTATCTCTGTCTCACACACACCAGAGACATGTCACAGTGCACAAAACACACACACACACACACACACACACACACACACAGACTTCCTCATGTTTTTGTTTCTCTCTCTCTCTCTCACACACACACACACACACACACTTTCTCACTTGTTTTTTTTCTGTTTCTCGCTGTCTCGTGTCAAAACGAGGGATGATTTGAAGTGTGTCGGGCTGTGATGTCAATGGTAAGATCTGATTGGCTCGCTTGTCTCCTGCAGATGTCCATGGAGATCTGTAGTTGGTCGTGCTGAAAGGGCGATTTATTCCGGCTGGCAGCCACAGGAGGCGCTCTGCTCACGACCACAGCTCCTCACCTGCTGACCGCTAACTGAACTCGGCTTCTGTGAAACGACAAAGAGAGATTACTGGAAGTCCAAGCAAACGACAAAACAGAAGGTCATCACCCCATGCGGATTTAAAGACTCACTGTTTGTTTGTTGTATTGGTGCACTTTACTAATCACAGAAGCCTTTTCTGATTTCTGACTAAAACTACAATCTTGAAATCCTAAATTGATTCTGGGTAATGAAAAGAAACATCAAAGATGAGTTTGTGGTTATTTTTGCACTGATTTTTTAAAGATCTGGTAAATAAAGGTAATTGTTTATCGGTTTTTAATTATGGCAGGTTTAAAACACATACTCACATTATATAGCCTAATGCATAAATAAAACTTTCAAGGAATCCTGAAAAGAACAGAGTTATGGTACACAGCATATTAGACTTCTGAAGCAGGGCTGGACTGGGGTTAGAATTCAGCGCTGGACGAATCTTGCCAATCCGGCCCACAAGTTGCTTATGCATGTTTTTTGGGCTATAGAGCCCATAACTGAAGTAAATGAATTAATAAATAAAACAGGACCAACAAATAATTATAGATATTACTAAATTCCCGGCAAATGCAACAAACTATAAAATGCAATTTTGTCACTTCAAAAGATTGTGTCACAGAAAGGCACCTGACCGTACAAAGCAATGCCTTTAAACTAGAATGCAGAAAATTGACTGCTTTTAAATTCAGTCATCATTTCCTCACTCCCATGTCGGTCCAAACGTTACTTTCTTGTGAGGAACACAAAAAGTATATATATTTTTGATTTCCTTGATTTTTACTGTATGGACAAAAACTTCTCTTGTTTTAAGTTCCACAAAAGAAAGGAATGACATAACTGTGAGTAAATTATAATTTAACCTATCCCTTTAAGAACTTTAACACTTGCAAATTGTTACAACCTAATTTATATAGACACTGATAATCATCTTTAAACAGGCTCATATTGAATTAACATTTTACCTCAATTAAAATTAATTAGACTTAAGTATTTAAACAGAAAGAAGCTATTAAAAAATTGTTTTAAAAATCCAGAGTTTAACTGACTAGTATTAGTAAGATGGTGATCACAATAAATAAACCATGGTCCTCATTACCATGCTTATGGGTTTTTTAAATAAATAATAAGTTCTAAACTATGGAATGTGTAATTTTGAAAAAAGCCAGGATCAGAAAGCCCTTGGATTTAATCAAAAATATTGTAATTTTTGTTCAAGATGTACAAAGGTCTCTTTTTGTGTGAATCTCTTTAAGAAATGCTTCAGACTATCCAATAAAGAAAATATCAACACTGACATCAGCTTTTCTAACATGAAGCATATTAACAAACCAGCAGGATGCTGAACAGTCCTATTAACACTGACCCTTCGGTGTTTCAAGACAGGAATATTTCACACACGCTGCTGCTTCTCACTGATGAGCCGTACAGGACTTAAGAATCCAATAACAACAACCATCGTTCCCAAAAGTACACCCCTACACAAGCTGAAACAGATCTAGCACTTCATCACTAGGTGGCACTGTCATATAATTTTAATTACAGCATAGCTCCACATCAAGGACTATATCTTAAGCTCAACGCTTCTTAAACATACAGCATGTAAATGTAATTACGAAAATAAGAGTATATTTATTTATTAGATTTAATCTTTTAAGCAAGTTAACAATGTGCATCTAAAAGCACATTACTTTGGAATTACAGAAAGTGATCTACAGTACATTGATCCATCCATCCATCATGATATCAATTTACAAACTCAAGTGGGGAACAATTGTGAATATTAAATATGTGACCCTGGTCCACAAAACCTTAAGTCTTAAGTAGCATGGGTATATTTGAAAAAACAAACAAATATACAAAACAAATCATGTTTCCTTATTACGTCATCAATGTTTGTATCGTGTTAGTTTGCTGTATATTGAATTTTTTTTTTTAACCAAATCAAAATAATCTAACTGCAGTTTGATTAAGATTAATTTGAATGCACAATCATTTTTGAAAATTGCTAAAAACTGGAGTTACCCATTTTTGCAAACGAGCCCTTCATTTGAATAGCCAACACCCTTCAAATAGCCAACACTACATTGTATGGGTCATAATGATAGATTTTGCACAGGATTTCCGTATAGGATATTAAGCAAAAATCATGTTCCATAAAGATATTTGTAAATATATCAAAACTTAGTGATAAGTGCAATTTAGATTGCAGATTCCAGATTAGTTCCACAATAGCTGCCAAATATTGTCCTATCCTAACAAACAATACATCAATGGAAAGTTGCTTATTGTATGTATTCTATGTAGCTTCCAGATGATCTGAATACTGTATACATTTAAATTTCTCAAAAAAAAAAGGTCACTAAGGTCTAGGGTCACATACTGTATCATCTCTGCAAATACTACACGCTTCAACCCTCTGAAAAAAACTCTGCATACACACACCTGCATGGGTTTGCGAGAAGGCCTTTTTGGTTGGTTGTCTGGGTGATTAGGAGTCCAGGCCCCCAGGCTCTGATTGGAATAGAAATCCATAGGATACACCTCCTGCCATCCCACCTGCTGCAGCGCTACTGCTGCCTGAAAGAGAGAAGGATTTTTAATTAAAGACATCAGACTGTAGCATCAAACGCTGTAGCTGCAAGCTAGAGGAACAGCGAGAATCTTGAGAAAACAACATGGCAGGGCTGCCAACAGCTGACGGGTCGATACACACATCAGCTATGAGCGCAATCGGATATCAAGGGAGCTCTAGTCAAACACGGTGATTCTCATCTAAGAGGGCAAGTCACCTGACTCTCACACCACATACCATCTCCCGGATGGCTCTATGTATTACCGATGCACAAAGATCTTCCCCCACTGGTGAAATGCACTGAGCGGAGCCTCCGAGTGGAGGTGAGATCCATGCTGTTCCATGTGACCTACAAATGCAGACGAATACATCAGCGGGCCTCCAGAGGAATGCAGGAGTTCCTCGTGCATGTGGCTATATTACATAAACTCCTGCAGGATCTCACCCGTCAGACTGAGCTGCTTATATGAATAATCAATGCGCCGTGTTCGTCTCCGCCCGTGGGCACGTATACCCACTTCACAAGCGAGATGCGCTGTAACGTACGGCTCTAATACCGCGGGAGAAATGACAAACGCCCCCGCCTCCGGTGAAGGACTGTCTCTCTCCACTGACAATACTACAATACCTCACAAACAAACGCTTCTTCATAAATCTCTCTTAAATACCCTTCAAAGCCTAATGCTACAGTCACTCGCTTTTATTGACTGGAAAAGCGACAGTCGAAAGGTTCTTGCCTGAATGTTTTCTGTGGAAATAAAGGCTTTTGAAATACAGCAGGCTATACATTTAATAATTTAGACTCTTGTTAACCCTACACAGACTATATAGTAGAAGTATGTTTAGTAGTGACAAAAAAAATTAAACTATTTATACATTTGCACTATTTAACTATAACAATAAAAATTCTAATTTAATAGTCTACTCAGGCACTCATCCAATTTGCATTTATTGTTAAATTATTGCTAATTATTAGTCATTTGAATAACATGAGTAATATTACTACTACTACTTCTACTACTACTACTAATAAATTAATAATTGAACTAGAAAATGAAACGAATGGAAGAATAGGAATTAGGCAGGGACCAAAATGTCAAGAAGTTTATAAATAAGCACTATTTAACTACTTACATTTGTTTATGAAACTTAAAAAAATAAATACATTTTAAAAATATTGAATAATATACATTATTTATATTGAATGATCAATATCATTAAAATAAAATAAAGCAAAAATAAGCCATATACACGCTATATGAACACTAATGTTATTAACATTAAATAAATAAATAAGCTTTCTATTGATACACGGTTTGTTAGGATAGGACAATATTTGGCCGAGATACATCCACTTGAAAATCTGCAATCGGAGGGTTCAAAAAAATCTAAATACTGAGCAAATCAATGAATATCTATATTTGTCCAAATGAATATCTTATCAATGCATTTTGCTAATCAAAAATGACATTTTGCTATGTTTACAGTAGGAATTTTACAAAAAAAATCTACTTAATTTCCTAAAAATCAATAATTTTGACCCATGCAATGTATTTTTGGATATTGCTACAAATAAACGCCAGCTACTTAAGACTTAAGTTTTGTGGTCCAGGGTCATATATATGAATTTCTGTGTGAATATAGTCAATTAACGATGTTGAAAATGATGCAAATATTTATTTTTATGAGATGATATGATCTTGGATGAGCTTTTTATCTGCATTTGATGTGCTGCCACCAGTCCTTCATTCTCTCTTCTTCCATCCATCCTCTTCTTATTAACCCTGGCACATCCATCTCTCTTTCACTGGCTTCTCATCAGAGCTGTGCCTAAGCCACCTGCTAATCCTTGCACCGACATGAGAGGCAAGTGTGTCATATTGACTATAAATATATCATGAGACACCGAAAATGACTGCCTTCTCTCTCTTTCTTCATACTTCACTTTCACACATCCTCTCTTTTCTTGACTTTACAGAAAGAGCAAACACAAGCAGAGATGCATTAAGGTAGCAAGGTTACTAAAAAGACTTTTACTATCAACTCAATGTTTAAGCAAACCGGCTGGGCAGAAACACTGTTACCCCTTTTATTATGGGCTGAGCCTTCACAAAAAAATCAGCGTGTTATTGCTGCATTTTAATGTATTCTCATAATGCCATATTTGCTCTACGCTTCTACGACACCAAATGCGCTGAGCTCTGGCGTGGGCCAAGCAGCAATGAAAATGGATTACGGTGACACGTAGAATATGAGAGCCACACATGATTATGCAGTGCTTCAATATGGCTCTACTGAGCATTATCATTATTCACTAAGAGATATGATGCCATAAAAAACTCAACATAAATGAGCTTCTCCTGGTACAGAGGGTACATTGTTGCTATAGACCGATATATCGGGCAGGATGATTAATAGGCTGCTATTTAGTCATCTTGAGAGGCGTCGGCAGATAACCATGCCTGCTTGGCCGATAAACTGAAGATTCCCCTCATGGCACTTTCAAAATACTGCAAGTCAACAGCATTATCAATGGATAGTGAATTTTAAATACTGCAACAAAAATATCTTTCTGTTGTAACTGATTATGTTCTAGGACTGTTAAGTTTTATATTTAGGATATTCTAAAAAAAAAAAAAAAAAAAAGCTAAAATATATACTACAATTATACATTATACAAATGCAAGTTTGTGGTCGGTAAGACTTTTTTATATTAAAAATGTTTCTGTAGTCCTTTAAGTTCAGAAATAATGCATTTATTTTAGTAATATTGTGAAATATTTCTTTACAATTTTCTTCAGTGTCATAATCAGAAATCAGTGCTCCAGAAAAATGTCTTCTTATTATCAATAGGGAAGCACAATATTGGATTTTTGCTGATATTTTCAACAAATTTTGTCCGATTACCAATACCAATACATTTCCTTTTATTTGGAAACGTGTCATTATTTACTCACTTACATGCTGTCCCAAAACCTGTATTAATTTCTTTCTTGTGCTAAACACAAAATAAGATATTTTGAGTAACCAAACAGTAGCTGGTCCTCAT
>JAUMHR010000069.1:10170566-10180972 GCA_032361145.1 Enteromius fasciolatus
ATAATCTATATATATATATATATATATATATATATATATATGTGTGTGTGTGTGTGTGTGTGTAAGGGATAATGTATATATATATATATATTAAATATCACATTTTCAATGTTTTAATATTACTATAGATTCCAGCAAATAATCATTGGTGAATAAAACTAGCAATTTATTTCAACATCACACACAAGTCAAAGATTTTATCAGCTATCGGACAACCTCATTTCCAGATATCAGTATTGATTTTTGCATCAGCCGCGGAAAACCCAATATCAGTCGACGAATGTTATATATTCCTGGTAGACTAAACAAGAATGAGTAACTAACAGGCATCCTAATGAGGTCTATCTTCAGATAAAAATCCGCCAGATGTTTCTGTTTTGCATCTGGGAATGGGGAATAGGGATTTAACTGCGACACCTATCCCAGGAAAAACGCTTGGTGTGTGATTCTGGCTAAGTCCTGTTTTGGCATGACATGAATCGAGATGCGCGCTCGCTTCTATTGATAAGTGAGAGAGAAAGTCACATTTGGAGAGGCGCTGCAGTTAGTCGGCCATTGAGAGGAGCTACTGTTCCACCCTGAGCTGGCCGACTCATCCCGTCTGTCTCAGAGGAGTAGAGACGGTCGGTAAACAAACCCTGCTTCCTTCTCTAGCATTAAAGTGTGCACGTAGATGTTTGCTTGCGAGCACAAACACATACAGTAAATGTTGTTCACACAAATGCATACACAGCCTTTATGCCCCAAAGGCACTCAGACATGGCCAGAAACACTCATGACAAACATGACTGGCAGCATGTGGAATGACAGGGCAGAGGTGAACACCTGCAGTGAAAGTACAGCTGTGTGGCATGTGTTAAGGGAAATAGGGAATTCTTAAGGTCTGTATGGGTCAGTATGTCTTGTTGTTTTCATGGTAAAGTACAGTAAATGGAGGATCGTGCAGTGTGCATGTATGCAAAATTTGTGTACCTCGTATGGAGACAGCAAGGGCTTGGTGAAAGCCGTTCCCCAGTCGATGGAGAGGCGAGGACAAGCGATCTGCACCCACCTATAAAGAGATAGATGTATTTAAACAAAATCACTCAAAGTGAAAATTTAAGTATTTGCAAGACAAGACTTTATTGAGATATGTGATGATATCAGAGAGAGGACAAAACGTAGGGCTTTTTATTCAGGAGGAAATTATTGGATCGCTAAAAATTCTCTCAGCAGGGTGAAAAGATACAGACAGAGTGGGTGTGTTATAAATAGTTATTAAAAAATAAAATACAATGTCTCCATGGGGAACTTTGTGAAAACTAAAAACGGGTATGTCTTCACTACTGTGACTGGTTGAGGACAAGGTTTTCAAAAATGACATGGCATTTAATTAAATTATGATTTCATGTTCAATGGAATTTGCATATTGTTACCATTAATTAAGGATGTGTAAAATTATAATTTTCTAATTAAATATATGAAATAAATTAAATGTAGTTGACCACTAACCCATCTGTCAATATTAAATAAATGGAAAAAAGCAGTGTTATTTTAGTAATATTTACTATTATAGTAGTTATTAAAATTTTGAACTTTTTAATAAATAAAATAAATACGTTTATATACATGATAATGCAAATAAATATTTGAATTAGTTTTATTTTCAATTTTACAATTGTAATTTTAGCTATTTTTTGTACTTTTCTATTTATTATTAATATTAAAAAAAAGTTGGTAACACTTCAGAATAAGGGGTCAAAATAATGCATTAGTTAAGCATTAATTAATGGTTAATTTGTTCACAATTAAGCATTAGTTTAGCAAAAACACACTAGTAATTAATGATTAACGTAATATTTTAATGGCCAGATTTATGCATTAGTTAAGCACAAATAAGCTAATAAATTATGATAAACAATTATGCATCAGTTAAGCATGAACTAATGATTATCTGTACATAGTAAGGAAATATTATCCATTATTTACAATTCATTAGTCATTTTAAAGACATAAATTTAAAGACATATATATATATATATATATATATATATGTTATGATTTTTAATTACTGCTGGTTTGCATATTTATAGCTAAAATATTGTAAAGACTATTTGACCCCCTGTTCTAAATCTACATTGTGACACTTATTGAGTGATATTATTGATTAGGATAAGCTAATAATTAAGGCTAAACTATGATTAATATAGTGCTAATAAATGGAATTTGACCCCCTATTCTAAGATGAAACTTAAATGTAAAAACTTAATTCTGGCACCTATTGAGTAATATTCAAGTTTATATACTATAAGGTAATAATTAAGGCTAAACTGCCACCAATTTAGTGCTAATAAAGGAAGTTTGATAAATGTTTGTTTTTAAAATGACAAATTAATTGTAAATAACGGCTAATATGCCCTTATCATATATCATAGGTAATCATTAGTTATATGTGTATCATGCTTAACTGATGCATAATTGTGAAAGTTAATCAAAAATTACTAGTTTATTTATGCTTAACTAATGCATAATTCGGGCCCTTAAAATGTCTAATGTTAATCATTACATACTAGTGGGTTTTTGCTCAACTAATTATTAATTGTGAACAAGTTAACCATTAATTAATGCTTAACTAATGCATTATTCTGGACCCTTAAAATAAAGTGTTACCAATTTTTTTTTTACCAATACCAATTACAGATTATGTAGACCAATCACCAATATTTTGAACTGATATGCGTGTCAAAATTAAGAATATCATGGGCTATGACAAAACTTTTAATATTATACTTATTTAAATATTTTACATTTTTTTATTGATAGATTGGTTAATTTTTATTGAAGCTATATTTTTATTTTACTTTAAATTTGTTTCCAAGAAAACATTTATAATTGTCATTAAAGCCTTTTTTTAAACCTAAAGTTTAGGTTTTTCATCTAGTATTTATAATACTTGAATTCACTGATCAGCAATTATTTTTAATAGTATTAGTTAACAACAAGTTTATTTTGTTTTAGTTATCTAAAACAGTTAAATTTTTTTTGGCAAATTAAACAAAATAATATTTAAGTGAATGTTAACTAAAATAAAATACAAAACTTAATAACCTTCTCTTTCCAGTTGCCAAGGCAACATTTATCATTTCCAGTCAGATATGCTTGATGCACTAAAAAAAAAAATTAAATCTAAGTATGAATAAAAAATATAATAGTATCTCAATGATACAAAAATAACACTGGTTAACAATAACACTGAATAAAATTAACCTTACACTATTTAAGATGTGTGAAGGAAAAGCCAGCCCCACGCACACACACTCTCGAGGAAGCAGAGCACAGCTTGGCTCGCAGGGAGAATGTGAATGTGAATTTGAACTGCATTGATGTGCAGTGCTGATGCTCTCTCCTGTAAATATGAGAGTAAATCTGCACTGGCCTAAAGCTTCCCTGCAAAGCATTATTATTTAGACAAGCATGGAGTCAAATGAAATAAAGAAAGAGCTGGGAGAGGAGGAGGAAAAAGAAAAGAGGGTTGAGGTGAGAAGGAGGCAGCGATAAGAAAGGATAGGTGAGCAAAAACAACTGCACTGCAATGCCCTAGTCTCCACGGAGCTACCCTACATAGCAGCCAGACTGGGCGGCAGAGAAAGAGAAAAAGAACGAGAGAGCAAGAGAGAGAAGGAGGGACAGAAAAGAATAACAGTGACATGAGAGGTGAGGGAGGGCTCAGAGAGTCACATGAGGAACAGTATGAGTGATTGTTGGCAGGCAGAGCGAGAGAGTGTCTAGAGAAACTGCATTTGTCTTTTGAATGTGTGTTATGAATACAGAAGCACTGGAGCTGGAATTGTGGGCATTCGGATGCCTAATGTTAAGTAAGAGAACATTCACTGGGTTTCACACACCTGCAGCTAAACGCCACACTGGGGAAACCGACAAGGCAAAAAATAAGCAAGATGTACATCTAATACAAATAGTAATTTCACATAACATAAATATATTTATGTAAAATATCTCAAGTGTTGGGAAGTAACTAGTTACATGTAACAGAATTATGTAATTAATTACAAAATAAATGTAACCATAATCTTCTGAACTTTTTTTCTCTCCATGGTAAGGTTAAATATTGCCTAACATAATCTGTTAATATTACAGAAAATTTATTTAACCTGATCACAATTTAATAAAAACATTTTAAGTTATCTCCGCACTTTGTGTATACACAGATATACTGTACATGTTCAGATTTGTTTTTCATTTATTACTAAAATCTTACTTTAAGTACTTCTATAATCCAGCAGAAATAAACTAAAGTCAGTAATATAACAAGAACAATTACACAAACAGCCTACAATGTAAAATATAGGCTACATAAAGACAGCAACGCTATTATTTAGGTGCAGAAATGTAAAATTAAGTGTAAAATAACACAATAATGCTTACTGCATAAGTTAAATACAGACTAATTCTTGTTAAAGCTACGGTATTGTTTAATCATCAGACAAGACAGAAGTAGGCATTTCTAGACGAAATGCACGGACCTACTCATACACATTAAGTTTCTTTCTTAGTCAGATGTATACGTTAACTTAAATCATGGACATCATCTTTGTTATGTTTTCAAAAAATACATGCCAAAAAGGAACATTCCAATTCCAATTTTTTTGAATATAGGCTAATTTTCCCACTTGAGTTTACCGTTTTTGAATCCATTCAGCTGATCTCTGTGTCTGTCTAGCACTTTTGGCGCAGCTTTGCATAAATCGTTGAATCTGATTAGACCTTTAGCATCTCTCACGCAAAAATGATCAAAGAGTTTAAATATTTTTCCTATTCAAAACTTGACTCTTCTGTAGTTGCATTGTGTACTGACAGAAAAATTGCTTAACTTTACTAAAACTGTTAACTTAACAGTTAACTATGGATCATCTACAATCCATTGCACTGTAGGCTATATGGCATGCTCACAAAATGTGCACATTCTTAATCACATCAATTTTTAATCTAAATGTTTATAGAAGTTGAAGAAACTGCTCATTTTATCTGGACTGTCTGGCAGGTTTGACTGTAGCTTCACTTGGAACCCTTATAACTGGGTTAAGAATGTCTTAGTGAGTAATAGTAAGGCAATTCATAGCGTTGCTGGTTTAAATGTCTGTCAGTTGGTCCAAAGATGTTTGCAAATGCAACTGGTCCTCATGACCCCTGTAATCTCAGCCTCGAGCGTGACTCTTAATCCTTATTATCTCCAGGGGGTTGCATCATAGTACACTGTACCCATCGCCAAATGATCCACACACCCTAAAGGCAAATAAATGAATGGCATTGAATATGAAATCCTTTCCCTGGATCAAGATTGCTTAAAAAAACAAACCCTGATTAAATGATGGCCATATTTGTTTTTAACTGTGTGTGGGAATTTGGTTAGTTTCACAGTGCCAAACGTTTGATCAGTATAAAGTCTGACCCATATTCTGTCTCACTCTGGCCAAAAACCACCCACAGGAGGATTCCTGATGGACATGTGAAAGACCAACCGCAGTTTCTGACGTGATGTTTGGCAGTGTACACAGATCCCAGCATAATCAGTGTGATCTGACACTGAGGGGCTCAAAGTTCAGCTGGTCAGCATGACCATGTAACCCCTGCTGGTAGATGCTGTAACTACACAATCTGGACTTTTTTCATTGACAGCGATTCAGTTATCTATTCATCTAATCCTCCAGGTAATATAGACCTCCTTGGGGAACACTGTGTAGTAACAACCGTGTCTAGATTTAGAGAAATCTCAAGCAAAAATCATACAAAACAGAAAGCAGCAAAAAGCTAGGGCAGAGAGCTAAAGGCAACGGGAGTCTTCCTCAGAAGTCTTGTTTCAGGCACACACAGACAGAGATAGAAATAAGAAATGGGCGGTAAATGCAAATATGAACTTCGTATCTGTGGCAGGATCGGATTTCAAATATGCAAGAGGGCTGAGGCTGCATCGGGAACCTCAGCACGCCACCAAATTCAATTTACAGGCTTATCAGAGCCAGCATCTGTCCCCTCGCCAGAGACAGCCCTCGCTGCAGGGAGCCATACGGGCAGAGACACACTCCTCCGTCTGGCCGCATCAAGCTCATTCTCCCAATCCACTTCTACTCTGCGGAGAAGAGGAGAGGTCAAAGACGTGTAATGATGCCTGTTTTGCTTCCTTTGAAATGGCCCCATCAGCATGTGAAGGCAGACCTGATGAGGGCACGTTCCTGCTGATCCCCTAACCGTCGCCTGAAGGTGGGGGGGCCAAACTTCACATCAAAGAGTCTAATTGAAGGAGGAAGAGGAACGGGAGGTCTGCGGTGACTGCAGGGGGGTTTTCCTCATGCTGGAGGGAACAGCAGCCCCAGTCGGCTCTCCTTTCTCGGAGTGGAAATAATGGATTTTAATTAGCCACTCGACCTGCAGCATACAATAGCACAATTAACCTTTCCGATCCACAGGGAAATAGGCACCGGTGCCTCCAAACATCACTTAAAGCCGACAGAGATGTGTAATTACATTAGGCTTACAATAAAGGGCACGTATATGCGCCGGCGAATGCTGGAAGCAAACTTTATGAAGTTTTCCCTTAGACAGCCGTCTGGATTTGCTTTAGATGTACGAGCAAGGAGACGCAGGTTAGCTAAATCTTTTCTTAAATAGTCACTGTGCGATGTGTGATAATGAAATCTTGGATCTTAATCAAAGGTTTTTGCCCTAGCTTGCTGAAATAAATAAAATAAAGCTAAATACAGCCTAAACTGGCTGGAAATAGCTTGTTTTACATGGTCTCCCAGAAGTGGTCAACAGCCATCTAAAACCAATCTGCAAACCAGCTATGACCAGCTAAAACCAGCTTATGTCTTGAGGATATCCTTAAACGCTAATAGCAAACACCAGTTAGCATAAAAATAGTGCAAAAGGTAATCTTTTCTGGTGTGTTGTATAAAATACTACTCACTTAGACCCAAAAATGCAGCAGTCTATGAAATCTAAACAAAATCCTTTCACACTACAGTAAAACATTTTGTATTTAGCTGTTTATGTTGCATACTGTCAGCAGTATGCTAAGCTACCTGGCTAGCTCACTAACTGCAAGCTAAAACAATGTTTATAAATGTTCAGAGTGACCATTTATAGGTTTTGGTTACATAATGTGATATGTACACACACACATATATATATATATATATTTATATGTTCTGATGTGATCTCGTGTCTGTGCGTGTGTGGAAACACGATTCTTCAGTGTGGGCTGTCTCACACAAGCTCTCACAGTTTCGGAGTATATCTGAAATCCATGCTCACAGAGAGCGTACAGTATATGTGCTGTTTTGCACTGCTGGTAAGATCAAACATCCAATACAGGTATCTCGGCCTGTCTGAAGTGACATCCCAGGATGTATATCTCTGTCTGCCAGGGCTGCCTGCTCTTAAACAAAATGCCCAATGCAAGAGGCGTCGGGAGGAAGAGTTCAGAGCAAACGGGTCATTCCCCTCACATTTCTTTCTAGCATCTCTGTTGAACCCCAGCTTCAGGCTCCTGTCAGTCAGTATTCAGTCAGTATTTTATTTATTTTCTTTTGAAAGAGGCTACTAGTTTTATTCAGCAAGGATGCATTAAATTAATGGAAAATGCCAGTCATTACATTCATATGTGGCAAATAACTTCAAATATCAAATGCTGTTTTTGGTGTTTACTTATCGGTTTACGTAATGATTTACACAAAATATTAAAGAATCAATAATAAAAGGTTTTAAGAAACAATAATAAGTAGTAATGTTTTTTTGAGAGCCAAATCAGCATATTAGTCATACTTATAAAAGATCAATAGACAATGAAGACTGGAATATATGCTAAAAATTCAGCTTTCCCTTCACAGGAATAATAAATAATTTATTATATAATTTAATAACATTTTAAAAATGTTACCGTTTTACTCAAATTAATGACATCATTAGCAGCTTTAAAAAAAAACATTAGAAAAACATATTGAACATTTTTGAATGGTAGTGGCAAACATATTGTATGGATAGATTATATGGATATGGATATGGATATATGGATATTCTGTAAAATCAAAATGATTATCATGACACTCACATCTTTCTTTGTTTCCCTTTTATATCTACTTATTTTATTACATTTTTAAAAAAAATTCTATTTATTTCTATGCTATCAGGCATCCTGCAAATACCTTCTTGATATAATTATAAGTGCATCAACTTGCCAAGAGCACACTGAATGTCACACATATTTCTGAATGTCTGGTCTTCCCACCTCCATATATTACAACACAGGCATATTCATTTTTCAAAAGTTACACAGTTCAAAAGGCACTGCATAACAGGAATGACCCTCCTAGCAGACATCAAACACTTCTCACCAGCCAGAGGATCCACAAACACCTTACAGTATTAAAGTTGAATTGTATTTTCAAGTGCTGCGGTATGCCGGTTTAGCCTCCACATTTCCAGGCCTGACACCAGCTCAAAAGGCCTGCTCAAAAAATTTAACTGAAGTATAACGGCTGCACAACCAGACAACAATCATAACCGACAATTATCTGTAATTATTCATTCAAATGAACAGAATTTACATTAAAGTGCTTATTTTATGTCCTGTTTTGATGCTCCCATCTCATTATCATCAACAATGCTTTCTAGTCAGTGCTTTGTTGATAATAATGGGAGCAAAGCAGACTGAATAAAGTGAATCTGAAACAATTACAAATTATTGACAATGATTATCGCCTTGTTTCTGAATGTCTGGTTCGTCAAGTGGAAACCTTGCTCATTAGGGCCGTCTGTCATTATCGATTTTTACGTTTTTTCCATTGCGCGACGTACATGTGTATGATTAATTAATTTGTCGATTAGTTGTGCAGCCCTACCAGGAATCATACTCTGGTCCACTCCTGTCTGGTCTTGCAATTCAATGCTGGACATTTCGATTAACCTTCTCATTATGGTGATGACTGCTGGCAGACCGCAGCTCCGTTCCTTATCTTATCGTCTCCAGGACGTCATATACATCATCAGTGCAGCATTAATCAATGCTCACGTTACGCTCTGAAATGTCTTCCTCTGCTCATGTTTCTGCCAAGATGACACCAATCCGCAGCAGTCACAGCACAAGCGACTGACATTAATGGAAGAAATGAGAGAAGGAGAGATAGAGGTGTAACTTTCCTCTGGTCATGGTTATGGTTCGATTACATATGCGGTGTCATTCACTTGGCAGGAGAGCGGCACGACTGATGGGGGCGGTTGATCTTCTCTCTCGTGCTCTCTTTGAGTTGTTTCACTCGCGTTCCCTTTTTAACTGTCTCCACCTCTTTCTCATTTTCTCTTAGACCTTTCTATCCCTCGTTCACCCACTCATTCATTTTAGGGGGGCTTCGTGTCCATCTCCCATCCCCAGATGCAGAGGGCAAGCAGTGAGGAAGCGTGTACAATACAGGGCTCTCACAAAATAGGAGTCGGTGCAGGCATGTTCCCTGTTAAATATAGCTCAAACAGAAAACTGGACAATTAAATGTTCACTATACTTAGTGAAAACCAAACCTAATAATTGAGCTTTGGAAATATTTATGGAGTCTTTATAGGGTCGAGCCAACTATTTTCCAGGTCATTTTTAATACAATTTAAGTTAAATTCTTAAAATTCTTGATTAAGTTAAATTGTATGAATTAAATCTTATTTCGGTAACACTTTAGAATAGGGATCACCTATTCACTAACTACTTTTAACTTTTTTTTCCTGAATAAATTCCTAATTTGCTTATTAATAAGCTGCTTATTAATTAGTAAGGGTATTTTTAAGGTATTGGGAAGGATTAGAGATGTAGAACAAGTTATTAATATGTGATTAATTAGTACTAATAAATGGCTAGTGATATTCTAGTAATGTGCATGCTAATAAGCAACTAGTTTAGAGATCTTAAAATAAAGTGTTAACAGTATTTCTTACTTTATTCTGAGTAGCACAAAAGAAGCCAAGCCAAAGGGGTTTGAAAGCGTAATTCATTCTTTTATAACGTCAAGACTAGACTACTGTATTTATAAGTTGGATTGGATCAGTCATCTCTTCAGCGTTTGCAGTTGGTTCAGTTGAGAGCAGCTCGGCTCTTAACTGGGACTAAAAAAGCATGAGCACATTACCTCGGTCGTAGCTTCACTGGCTTCCTGTCAGTTTCAGGATTGAGTTTAAAATTTTGTCTGAAAAATCTAAAAATCTGTTTTTAAGATTTTAAATGGTCTGCCGCCTGTATATTTATCAGAGCTTTTACATGTCCACACTCCTGTTAAAGCACTGAGGTCGTCTAATCCAGGGGTTCCCAAACTTTTCAGCTCGCGACCCCCAAAATAACCGTGCCAGTGACTCGTGACCCCCACTATCCTCAG
>JAUMHR010000069.1:10182554-10193354 GCA_032361145.1 Enteromius fasciolatus
GATGACTTTTGAATTTGCATGTTTGTTTGTTTTTTAAATGTAACTATTAACAACTATTTTTTAGCTTTTGTTAGTTAAAAAAAATTATTTGATTTCTTGGAAATCCTCTCGCAACCCCCCCTCAATGTCTTACGACCCCCACTTTGGGAACCACTGGTCTAATCAGGTTCTGGATGTTTCCGAGAGCCAGATTAAAAAAATAAAGGTGGAATGGTTTGCCTGTTCACATAAGGACTGCTCAGTCTGTTAAATTAGCATAGGTTTTTTTGTTACACAGAATATTTATTTTATATAATAAACTGACAATAATATACATATAAAAATACAAATATTTAATAATAAAAAATATATATATTTCCACTACTTTTCCAAACCTTGAAACGACCATTATAAAATTCTCTGATATTTGACCATGACCATGGGAAACCTTACCCGCATCGGTACACACACTAAAAACAAAAAGCCCATGGAAAATTCCTTTGTTCCACTGAACTTCAATAATCTCAAAGCCCACCACAGCAATAAGACACATGCCACAGAGGAGCTGCTCACTAACAAAACCTGTGACCCTGTCTGACATATTTGCCACCGTCAGTGATATTTCTGTCGATCTTCTCTTTGTCCCCAGGGTGTGCTGAGACTCAGATTAATGTGCACCTTACGGAGAAGCTTCTTCATATGATGCACAGGAGTTGATGTTTAATTGTGTGAAATGGAGAGCGTGACTCTGCATGTAGATGGAGGACAGACTCACACGTCCACGTCTGCCAGAAGCTCCAGCTTGCCAGGGAATATCTCAGACAGGAGCACACGTGTGAACGAACGGCCCAAAGACTCCAACCGAGACTCTAAGTGCTAAAGAAAGAGAAAGAGAGGGGAAAAAAAGATAGCTGAATACTGAACGTTACAAATATTTTCATAAAAACAACAAAAAGGCTCAAGGTCATCAAGCACAGCCCACTTCAAACAGATTTGACAGTGTAGGAGGAAAGAGAACTGAAAATCATTACAACCAAGAATTTTCTAAATCTACTGAAGAACAAGAAAACTGCTTCCTATCGCCTAATGAGGAATCTTCACAGGGCTGTTGATGTCGTACGTATGTAAACAGCTTGTGTAAACCCTTTATGTTCTTCAAAGCTTTAGTAACCACCATCAGCTCTGTGTTTCTAACATAAATGCCCAGTTTAACTCGATTTTACTGCATTAATGACTGACGTTAGGCTTTGTTTTTGCCTTGAGCCTGATGTGGAGGAACTTGATCTGAACCACACTGAACACATTTGAGATGAATCAGAACTAGGTATGCACAATAGTTATTAGTATCTTTTTAATTTACCTGTGTAACACAATATTGGATTGCTCATGCTCATTTCCTATATGTATAAATTTAGATTCTTTTTGCTATCACTTAACACTCTCCAAAAGTTATTCTTTTATTAACACTGTTTAATGTAAGCTTTAGAAGATCTCAAAGTGAATATCTGTTACGCTATAATTAGCCTTTTTCACACTTCCGAGTTTCTAGCTTCCAGATTGGCGCTTACAGGGTAAAGGTTTTTCCAGTGACAACAGCAGCCGTACTTAACAAGAATGAACTCGAGATTCGAAGTTTTTACAAATGATATGCTGCGGGTACTGTACCCTACAAAGCACAAACATTTCACAATTAACTGTTTGGCCAACATGGGTCATCACATTCTGTCTGGTCGGTGCTCTCTACGTGATTTTTTCCCCCTCTATTCTTATTATTAAAGTAATGTTGTGTTTTCTATTTGCTCTCCTTTGCATTATTAATGTTATGGTGTAAATTTGCGTTGTATAATATGCTCTGGGAAATGCATATTAAACAAGAAGACTTGGATTCATCGATTACATTGTTGTGCGGAGTTTAATATGCTTTTGGACTGAGAATTGTTTAATGTATTCTTGAAAAAACATGCATCTGGTCATAAATGTCATTTTGAAGTAATTTATCATGATATGGTGATTAGAGGGAATAGACTAAGAAAACTGAGGTAATATGCTCAAATGTACTGGAGATCAAAGAATAGTAACCAACCAGCGCTCTGTTGAGCGCATTATCTCACGAGTCAGCAATCTGAGCAGCCATATAAGTTACAAACAAGTAAAATTATATTTCTTGATAGATTGTGTAACAATAAGATGGAAAACAGACAAAGAAAAAGGTTAAGATACATTATTTGAGAAAAGGGCATACGGACATTGCATAAACAAAAAACGAAAACAAAACAACAAAAACACTGGATGGAAATGCGAAGATGCGCATAAATTCTAAAAAAGGCACAATATGTAAATTTTATGTAATCAAATATTTCAAAAAACACTTGCACAGTGTTATATTTCATGCATTTAAAAAATTAAATTTCTCTTAATGATATTTAGGATATTTAGGATATTTAGGAAGTGATGATTTTGCTCTCCTCAGCCCACTGGACAGAAACAGCGCTTTATTCGCAAATGTTTTATGCTATATTCCGATTTTGCACAAAAGTTTAAAACGTAACTTTGGATGGAAACAGCTATTGTATTTTCTGAATGTGAATGAATCATGCCTTCCTAGTCAATATAACAGATGTTTTTGATATTATATACAACCGGAGATTTTATAGTGATTTCTATCTAAACATTTCCCAAAGCCCATATCATCTGATCACGATCCAGCTCAATTTTAGCCCAAGCCTGTAAAGCACACTGCTGTCCTGTTTAGAAGATCTGTCTTATCTCAAATTCTAATAGAAATGATATTGAGATGATTCACTGTCTTGCAGTCTATCAGACATAGACATTTCTGATGTCAGTTCAATTCCTACTTTGGTGTCGCTATGATAATGTCACAGCTGAAGTATAGAGATGAGGACAAGATGGACCACTGGATGGAAAATGAATTAGTATTTGTAACCATGAATAAGAAATTTGTATATACACACACACATTATCAATAAATTAAAATAATAAAGTTCAAAAATTAAGGCAAAATAATCCTAAAGATGATCTGCATGCACATTTTGTAAGAGTGTTGCGTGCATGCATATCAAAAATGAGTATTTTAGTGTTTAGTCATATTCTTGACACCATTTATTTGCAAGTTCACAACATTTTTGGCCACATTTAAGAGAAAAAAGTGTCAAGAACAAGCGTGAAAAAAGCATGTTCGAGCCATTATATAATTTTTTGGTAATAATTCACACATTCACAGACCTCTGGCATTATTTTACCTTCAGGAAATCTACAACATACTGCTAAACAGTAAAAATCACTGTCATTTACAAAGAGTGCTGTTGTTAAAACTGCACTACCAGTGATGCTACTGTAGTAGTACAGAAACGTCACACGTCACCATTCCTTTAACAATAACAATCACAGGAGGTCCTTACTACATCATGAAACAAATGTGAGAGTATTTAAATAAACACATTCTAATGCGCCTTTATTTGTTCATTAACCATCAATGCTAATTATTAATTCCCTAGTGATAGGTAGGAGGAAAGTAAATAACACAATTCTTGCTCACGTCAGGATAAAGTAATGCATTACCAGACTCTCCCCACACACTTTGAAGTGTGAAACCCAGTGGACCACAAATATTACCAGCAAAAACCTCCAGACATCAGTGAGGAGGTGTTCAGGTGAACGGGCTGCTTCAAAGCAGAAAAAAAAAGAAAAGAAATGGGGGATGGTGGTGGAGAAAGCAGAATCTACTCTTCTTCTTCTCCAACCAAAGTCTATTAAATTTGCTGTTTCATATACTCTGATTTTTTAGAATAAATGCACTTAATGTGTGTGAATTGCTTTATTATAAAAAAATAATAATAGTTTGTTTTAATTATTATTATTATAACTACCAAGAAAAAAATAGCTTCAGTGAATCACCATCCACTGTCTATTTGTCTAGGTGCTGAATTCATCTCACTCGTCTTCTCTGTGCATACCAATTAAAAAAGGATGAAACTCGAAAAGGGGAAAAATCTGCCAAAAGAGGCAAAGAACAAAGAGAGAAGAATTTAAATAAAAAGAAGTAGAAGAAGAAGAAAGGATATGACCCACCCCTCCCCAAACAATCGATTAACGCCCCTGGTGATCTCTCCTCCTGGCCAAATGCCGCAGGGTGTGTGTGTGTCTTTCAGCTCAGGTGCAGAACAGAACTAAGCAAGGAAGACAGACATCTTTCCACTAACAGAAAACATACTGTATGATAAAAGGTAGCAGGTGGACTTACCTCCAAGATTTTAGGGTTGCCCTGACGGCCTAGAGTCCCGAGGATGAGGCCCCATCTCTGGGCTGAGCGGGCTCTCTCTATGGCCTGAAGCCTGGTGGCCCGCATCGCCTCATGGTCATAATACTCTCGAGAAAACACTTTACTGTATGGGTCGTACCTACAAATATTGAGCACAACACAATTACAAGATGCCAAAACAACAGAAAGAAGAAAGATAAACCAGATTTTAAATTATTTTTTTATTATTCCCAACCTATAATTCATGCAATCACTGTGGCAGGTATTAGAAATAAGTAAAAAAAAATGCAATTGCAACCATACAGCAATAAAGATGCTTGATTTAGGGAAAAAACACATTGGTTTACCTGTAGGCAGGTATATCTGGATTGGCAATCATGACGGATTCCAAATGAAATCTTCCGTCTCCAAGATAACTACACACAGAAACAACTTTATCAGAGAGAGACTGAGTGGGCAGAAGGAATAAAACTCTGTTAACTCTGGGATTTGCATAAGAAAATATAAAGGCCAATGGGTCACGGCCTAGAGGACTCATAAACCAGATCAGAACCGTCAAAACATTCAGCAAGCAATCAAGGCGAGACCTACTCACTCTAAAGTCACGGCAACATTAGCCAGACGGAAAGTGAGTCATAGACACGGAGGCTGATGGGCTACAATCCAGCTACTCCACAAATAAACCTGCGTGAAATGATTAGGTCATGACGCGGACAACACGCAAGCAGAACTCAACACACTGATTATCCTCTGCGGTGCCAACAGGAGAAGACCTGCCATAGTTAATGGGAGTATAGATTAACCTGGCATACCTGATGGATGCCCTGGGGAACGCAGCCACAATTAGAAAGGCTAATTAAGACACGTTTATGAAACACTACAGAACATACTGTGGGAGGGATCCCCCTGGGTCCATCGGAGCAAAGGCTAAAGCAGCTATCCTTCACTCTCGCACACACACAGTGACAGAAAAACGCTCTTTATCATTCCTTCTCCTTGTCCCTCAAACATACCGACTACGGTAGAAAAAGAAAAACTATTAACTATAATAACTATTAACTATAATAAACATATTATTGGTAACATATTATACTCTGCAAATGTTTTAGGCCACTAGTATTTTCACCAACAAAAAAAGGTTTTAAAATGGTTTTCAAAGCATTAGACATTCGTGTAAAAATGCTGTAAAATAAGCCTGCATTCAAAACTAATGCCATAAATAGATTTCATTTATCAATTCACTTCTATTAACTAAATCAAATAAATATTTGGTATTACAGCTTTTGGTAAAATAGCTTCTGTTACGAGGTACACCTGCCCATAGTTTTTCAGGTAGCTTTCCAGGTACTGTAGGTTTTTGAAGCATCTTTGAGACGTTGCCACAGTTCTTCTGGATTGAGTCTGTCTCAGTTTGTTCAGTTTGTTGTCATTACAGACAGACTGGATGATGATCAGATCTCTGTGTGGAGCACTGGCTGTTGCAGACAATATTCTCACTGCATTATTACAGTTAATGGCAAAATAATGTTTGGAAAACTTATATTTCCAACTGACATGCTACCGCAAAAGATAGAAAATGAAAATACTAGTGGCCTAAGACTTTTGCACAGTTCTGTATATATATATATATATATATATAAAAGGTAGAATAAAGGTAGAAATGAAAATACACAAAGTAAAACAACTGAGTTTGTTCAAGAGCTCTGTCAGATGCCATTTTAATTCTTTCCACCAACCATGGAGGCAAAACCACAAAACTATGGGATACCTTCAAAAATGTATGCCTTTCTATGTGCTTATAGTGCACTACCTGCAAAGGAAGAATTTTTTTGTCTTTTTTAGCTGTTGGACCAAATCATTCGCCAAAAGAAAATGCCCCCTTCACACAAATTTTTCATTTTCCTTGATACGTTGGCATAATAAAACAGCAATTTTCCCGGATTACCGCACTGTCTCTTTCAAGGGCCTCTATTACAAATATTGCATTTATAGCGAAGACATTAAACGCCCAGAGGTTTTCCGGCTCAGCTTTTAACAGTATAACTTAAACGACCACAAATTGATGCATTTCGTGGAGATGGCACTTTTGAGAATACAAGATTAGAAATGGCCCAATTTGCAGTTCTTAAAACTGCTTTTCACAGCACCGACCTATTCACCCACAGTTCATTATGCCTTCGGCAATGAGACGGAGCTCCCTCTTGTTTCAGAAGAAATCCCAATTGAAAACCAGAGGTCTGCGTGAAGAGCTGTGGCATTCGTCAAACTGTATTAAATACAGAGCGCTTTGCGGTCTGCCCAACTCACAAGAGATTTTATGAAGGTGCTGCTCGGCCATGAACCTGTGTAATTTTTCAACACAAAGCTGCAATCATCTTCTCCGTGGGACTTTATTCAGACCCCCGGCAAACATATTACTTCTTATGAGAAAGTCAGGCTCTGTATAAGCTTAATTAGCTGTTAATTATATGGTGGCGATTTGGCTTTGCAATATAACATCACATTACTACACCGTAGGTGTCAGAGAAAGTTTTTAATTTGATCGCTGAGGGTGAGGGCAAAAGTAAATGATCTATGAAAAAGGCTATTTGCATAATAGCCGTGTCATTTTGGGGGTCAGTGACATGACCACTTGTGTATGTCTAATGTTGACAGGCGCACCGATGAAGCGGATGGGGTGATGGGTGAAAATTAAAGTAAACATGCATCAATTCTCTTCCTCTCTCCCCTAACACACACACACACGGACTAACATTTATCACAGACTTTGCAATGCTGGATTAAGAGGCAGAAAGCACAAACACACACACACACTCTCTGTATACAGACACACACAGACAGGAGGCTTCCCTCTATCTCACAGGAGCAGAGCTTGCTGCTCACAGCCGCTGTGTGATACAGAGAATAATAGATCACACACACATATATCTGCTGCCTAATGTCTCGTCTCTGTGTTACAACAGCACTTGACACGCTTCTCATTAAAGACAGCTTGAAACTGCATTCGCAACGCATTTAACTTACGCAATGTGACATTTCAGAGAGAAACAATATTCCGCAGGTAATAATGTGAGGCGGGTCTTGTTGTTATCCATCGAAATTCGATTGGGTTGTAGCATATAATATTAGTGTTGTTTTTCCTACACATTAAGGCCTTGGTAACATCAGCAGAAAAGTATTTTTCAAAGAAAATGAAAATTATTTTGATGAGAGTTTATGTATTATTCTTATTCTCTTGAATAACATGCACTGTTAAATGTGTGAACAATAAAACCAGTGACATGTATTAAAGTAAACAGGGTCAATACTGATTTTAAACTGTATATAAAAGACATGCTTTATTGTGAATACGCACTGTATGCCTGAAATGCTTTCGGCTGGAACTATATTTACAATAAAGCATAACCTTGAGTACATTTTTAATTTGGCTAAATTGTTTAAAATGTAATAAATTATTTAAATGCAATTTTTTTTCTTCAAATATATAATCTTAAATATATTCATTCAAGTGCAATTCTTCCAAAGATATAAGATATAACCCCTGATCTATAGCTAGAAAAACATGCTCTCATTAGGTGCAGCCATGTAACATACATAAACAGTGTAAAATGAAGTACAGAAAAGAAATGAAAGCTGTATTGGTTAAATAAACATGCCGCTTTTCAGACGATCTCCAGGTCTGGCAGTAGCACTTTTAGCTGTAGCTTAGCATAGATCATTGAATCTGATTAGACTGTTAGCATCACGCTCAAAAATGACCAAAGAGTAAAACTATTTAAAACTTGACTCTGTGTAAAAAGTGGCGTGTTCTTTTAATCTTAATCAAGAGCTGAATCTATCGATTTTCATTCAAACACACAACACAACATATACTCAAGATGTCTAGAACTGTTTTCCTCACATGACAGCATTAACATGTTTCTCCAGACGAGGCGATGTGCATCCGAGGATCTCCCCAGGAGAAAGTGGCCGACACTGAGGTACCAACACCTCATAATCTGGCTTCAGCTCTGCACTGGCTGCCTGAGAAGGAAAAGGAAATGGATGCTGAGACCAAGCAAGTAACTTTTTTTTCCCACCAAAAAGGTGTTATCATACAGGTGCACAAGTCTGTCCCCAATCTGGAACCAAGCCACGAGTTTTCATATTTCTTGAAAAGGTGGTTCTTAGCTGGAATCTTTGGCTCCAAATCAACCCCATAAACCTGCAGGTATTGAACCAAGAAACGGTAATGTCAGAGGTCAAAAGGCAGGGTAATGTTCGCACTGAATGAAATTTTAATGAAAGGGCAGACTTAACTTTGGCATTCTTTAGAACAATTTTTGCTGACGATTTTAAATGTCCAAATGTAATCTAAAAGTCAAGAACTTTTATATATATATATATATATATATATATATACACATACACACAGTATATATGTGTATATATAGTGTATATCTATATACAGTGTTGTGCAAGTTACTTCTAAACTGTAATATATTATATATTACTTGTTAATGTTACTTAAAAGTAAATACTGTATATATATATATATATATATGTATATACTGTATTTATTAGAAGCTGTCCTTTAGTATTCATTTACAAACCTGTACACCACACATGGATAATAACTGACCACGATCAGAAAATAGAGCTGACTTGTGGCATTTTTTTATACATTAATTGCTGTTTTTTGAACAATTAAAATTTCGGCTAAGAGTGTGTTGTAACGCAAGCATTATTGAAAATGTACCGAGTAAAATATTACTGAAACTTGATTAGTAATGCCTTACACTACTGCGTTACAGCAAAAAGTAATTTATTACTGTAATATATTACTTTTGTAACGCGTTATTTCTTCGAGATCCTTTTAATAGAACGTTCAAAAGAATAGTATCTACTTAAAACAGTGAGATTTATCATTTTGTTACAAACTTGTCTTCACAGTCACTATCAACTGAATGAACAAACTTGATTTTTTTCGTGAATTCTATAAACTTTAAAATGCTAGCTTACACGGCATGTGAACAGATTATGAATTTTATTCATTAAAATTCACTCCTCATGCCATAATACTGCTGAATCAAACTACTCCTGATGTTCTTGAATATATTCTTAAACTCAAGACTTGTAAACAAAGGCTGTTCGTTTGTGTAATATAGTCAGATTCTGTTTGCAGATCTGGCTGAGCACTGGCTCTGGAACATGCAAAGACACACTTTTCAGTGGAAGGAAAGAGAGACAGATACAATCAGAGAAACAGCACATCTCCCAACACCTACATTCTTTCCTTTCCAATGAAAAAGAAGCAAAGAAATGATGCCAAAAAAATAAACGCAAGAAAGCCACAGTAATGTGACGGGGGCGGAGACATTACACTTAAGATTTTGTTTCTGATGAGCAGAGAAAATAACAAAAACAAATAAAACAAACAGTGCATTCACACCTCTCTGACCCCCAGCACCCACCCAAAGAACAGGAATGGGCCTACACACACTCGATACACAGAACATATTTCCAGAAATAGTATGGGTCATTTTTAGGCAGGAGGGTGAAACTGACAGCGAGGAGGAGAGAGGAGAGAAAGGAAGGGAAGGGAAGAAAATCTCACACTTATGTAAGGTGGAGTACTGAGTGCAACATGACTTCTGATAATTCCCCCTCTTGTGCAGTTCAAAATAACTTTAACTGCATTTCACACCCACATACACAAACACACACGAGCAGTCTTATGTGCTGTCGGAGACCTTGAAGCAGGAAGGTAAGTGATAGAGAGAAAGAGAGAAAGTAAACGAATCAGAGAACATCTTTAACCGCAGGGAATAGTTATCATTGAGTAAGAAGCAGGGGTGGTCAAAGGTCACCTGTAAAGCAGCCACAAACTGGATGGTGCTGACGAGGGCGAGTGAGTGGCCAGTGGGAAAGTTGAACTTGAGTGTGTCCAGGAAGTGAGCAGTGTCAATCTGGATGTCCACAAACACATACAGCATCTTGATGCCCTCTGTTGAGTCTATGGGGACTGAAGACACAAACAACATTAGCATATTTCACTCATCACGCATCCAAATTCATTCTATTTCATTCGTAGGTTGACTTCCAATTTTTTCTCTAACCTAAAAAATATAAATTTGGCTTTCAACATTGTGCTACAGACTCAAATGATCCCACAAATCAAATGGTGGGATTAAGTCCTTCTGTGAAGTATGCACTGCCGATTTCGGAAGTTGCAATTAGGACACCAGATGCGTTCAAATCACTTTGGTCAAAGAAAGATAGCACGCATCTTTTCTACAAACTTTTCATAATTTCAATGGGGTCCAAAAAAAGCTTCCCAGAATAAAGAACTCAGGAATGCCACTAAGTAAGTAAATTATTTTGTTTTTTTCATTTTAGTATGAACCATTCCTTTTTAGATCAATCTGAAATTGCAAACTGTGAGAATACTGCATTTCTTGAAAAATTATTGAATGTTTAAACATAATTTCGAGAGGATCGCTGAAACGAGTAATCATACACAGCTGATGGCCCTTTTCCTAATCATCCCTTGTTCAATCGCA
>JAUMHR010000069.1:10205245-10221664 GCA_032361145.1 Enteromius fasciolatus
TTTACTAGTATTCCTATCTTTGTGGGGACAATTGGTCCCCACGGGGATATAAAAACCAGTACACATATATATATATATATATATACACACACACACACACACACACACACTATATATATATATATACACATACGAAAAGAAAGTTTACTTGATCAAAATGAGTTTAGGTATTTAATTTAATGTTAAATTCAAAGAATTTATTTTATGAGTTGGAAATGAATCCAAGACCTTGGCATCAATGGATAGAAATTCTAAAAACATATCCATCCATCTTTTGTAACCTACAATGGCATAACAAAGGCCAATGAAGCTATAAGCTTATAGCTATAAAACAGGTCATTTCAAATAGGTTTGGGAAAAAATCTAAATAAATTAAATTAAGATTGTAAATAATTCTCAAGGAATATTAAAACAATAATAATTAAAAAAAATCATTGTCATGACCCATTTAATTATAATTTATGAAACCTGTTTGTCATCTCAATTCAGATTCAAGGCCTTACACACACAAGATCCATAAGCAGGCTGCAAATCTGTCACCTGTAACATTGACTACCCAGCCTGCAGTGACAAAACACCTGCAAAACCTCATTGTCAGGTTTCCTTATTTGCGCAGTATATCCGATTAACACCAACTAGAAGGGTTTGAAAAACGGAAATACTTTAATATAAACTCTGAGCGTCAGATTACCGGAGCTTGTGCCAGAGAGAGATAGTGCTCAATACCTGGGGATGGTGCTGTAATTACGGAGCAGGAGTGTGGATCAAGTTCTTGCTCCACGGGGAATGAGGCTCAGAGCGAGTAAGATGAGGGGTTTTAGTCATGATTAGCGCTTCACATGCCCCTCGAAATGTTGACCGCAAGATGGAAGAGTCAAAAGAGTCAATGTCACATATGGCCTGGTCTGCTTGTTACTGTAGCTCTGCTCTTCTCCCGCTGAAATCAAATCCACAGTCTCTCTCTCTCTGTCATGCTATCTGGCTCCAACTACAGCATCTGAGCTAAAATGTCATTAAGATGCAATTAAGATGTAGAAATGTCTGTGATCTCAACAACACGGCTTGTTAATTAGTGTCTCTGTAGCACCAGCTTGCACAAAAAGTCACACTCACACAGAGCAGATAATAATAAAATACAAAATTAAAATAATAAAAAAATTATACCCTTTATAATAAATTATACAATTAAATAAGTCAAATTCAGAGATTTTCAAAGTGGTTTTAGCCATTTGGACTGCACTAAATTCAGCCAAGGCCTGACTCTCCCTGTCAATGTGACGGTTGTTGAATGGTTTAGTGCCTCTCTCTGACAGATTCTCATAAACTCCATAGACAGTTCCTGTATCTCTCTGTCATGTCTCTCTCTCTTGCTCTCTTCAGAGTGGTGAGACATAGTCACGCTTCTCCAGGACCGGTCAAGTGTCTCTCTGTGTCTCTCACTCTCAGTTAATGAACATTAGGATGTGCTGTGTCTGGAAGCGGATCCATCCATTTCAAGCTATTCCTCCTATCTCTCAGAGGTGAAATCTTTACTTGGCTTTGACAGGACTTTCATCAAAGCTCAGCGTGAGCGAGGGGCTGCTGGCTCAAAGCTCTGTTTGTGAACGCTGGAAGAAAAAAGATCTTTCACTTTGGCCACTTAATCAAAGCCTTCAAAAGCAAATGATTTCAAATAACAGGCTTTTTTATGACTGCTAATTGTCTGAAATAGGGCAGCCAAGCAGCAGAGAAGTGGTAATTATCATTATAAAAAGATGTTTCAGAAGACATGAGAAATAGACCAAAATTATGAACTTGCACATTAAAGAATAAGAACTAAATCCCTGATTATAAAACATGCAAAGCTCAAATATTGATTATTGATTTGTGTGCACAACGGGCCACATACATGATGTGGCAGTGGTATAAAGATGCAATAGAGCAATTTGCCAGAACAGCTGCTTTTCTTTGATGTGAAGAACACTTTTTGATCAGTTTCAATGTAAGAACCGTGGAACTGCTTCACTCTTATTTATATCAAACATAATAAACGTTTTTATCAAATTTAACATCTTACAAACCCACCATATTCCACTAGATTTACTCAAAAAAAAAACAAAAAAAAAACAGCACAACTTGGATTGAACAACTTGGACAAGATATAGTATTTGAATAATTGAGTCAAACTTAAAAATATATGCCTCTGAACTAGCAAAATATCAAAGTGGCAAGTGTTTTATTGAGAGACACATACACGCTTTTAGATTACAACAATGAAACGTATTTAAAAACATTAGATTTAAACATTTTTTTAAGCGTCCAGATATTTTTGGGGCCACTGTACATATCTTCCAATACACAGCCAATAAGAACGAAGCTCTTTTGTTGTGTCAGGTTGCGGATGAAAGGCCAGGACACGAGCCTCTGAGTGATTCAGTGCTGTACCCTCTGCCCTGTTTCAATAACTGATTGTGTGTGTATGTGCCTCTCACTTGACTGAGCTCAGTTAACACAAAGGCTAATATTAGATCAGCAACGAGGGCCTGTCACAGAAAAGCCGTCCCTTCGGACGTTCCACATCCCAGCCCTGTATCCCCACAGTCTACAAACTACTCCTGAACCACTTAGCAGAGCCCAAAACAGCAGCCCACACAAATAACATTACCTGTCCCTTCTCAACCTAAACAGAAAAACAGCCTTAAATCTGCTCTGCGAAGCCATAAAAGTCCTTATTAGCAAAGCTTCTATACCTACACCTCCTTTTTGCAATGATACAAATGGTGTCAACATGATTTATGAAAGGGAAAAATATTCTAATTGTCCAGCTGTGTGCCTCTGTGGATTGAGGTTTTCCCTCAGACTAGCTCAGGGGCTGAGATAATGTGCAAGGGTGTGCGAGATGAGCTTGTGTGTGTTTCGCTCATTTGATGAAAAGCTGGCCTCAAAAATGCTTAGTGGTTTTCTTCTTGTGTGAGCAGGTCTCGGTGTCTGGAGGGGATGCAGCGTTGGCTGTGTGACACCGTCTATGAAATCCTGTTAGTCCACTTCAGGGCAGAAATCAGCCCAGGAGAGAGAGAGAGAGAGAGAGAGAGAGAGACAGGGGGGGGCTCTATTAAGGATGCTAGGATCCCACAACACCCTCAGGTCTCCCACACACACTCCTGATATTGAGGCACGACCTGAAATTAACTGTGTCTGAGCAATTATTTAAGATTTCTTTGGTTGAGAGTCCAAGAATTTGTTCCAAAAAGGTTCCCTTTATATTTTTAGGTTGTTTGAATGATTTAAGAAATGTTCAGCTTAATAATACTAATACTTTTAAAGGATATTTACAGTGTAATATTAAATCAACTAAATACATGGTTTTATTAATTCATTAATGTATTTGTTGAACTAAAAAGTTTCAATAAAAACAATAACTAACTTACATAATAAATAATACCTCAAATCACACCACCTCAATCAATGACTGATTTGTTTTACAATAATGAGACAAGATTCATCTTAGGCTTAAAATAATGTAAAAATCGCATCACTTTGGAAATATTGCATCCAGATGAGCACCATGGATTTGGGTTAACTACTAGGCCACACCTTTTTTTATTATTTAATCAGACATGCTCCCAGACTTTTTACTCTGATCTAATCTAGTCAAGGCAGTGTGCATTTATATCACCTGGGGGCAGCAAAACAATGTGCCAACGCTGCATCATTTTTACCATACTTCCCTGTTTTTTTTAAGTTTTTGTTTCCTATTCACCCAAACCTGTTGATAAGGCGAGCAGAGCCTCCTCCCGTTACCACTACAGGATTCCAGCCAGGTCTATGACACGCATCGGATATCTGAGCATTCTGTCTCTCTCTCTCTCGCTTTCTCAGAGACAGTAAAAGTGATGCATCATCCCATGAGAGCAGTAAGAGAGAGGCAGGTGAGCAGAGTAGAATAGAAGTGCTCTGGTGCATCTGTACGTGAAGAGCTGTCACGACATTCTGTATCACACAACACACACACACAAAGACATCGTCACACACACCATCACATGCAAACAAGACGCAACAGAATACGTGGACATACATATATAGCCACGCAGACGCTCGAAGACTTGCAACAACCTCTTGAGGAGTAATGGAAATTCTGTTATTATTCCCCATCATTTCAGATCTGTAAGATGTTTATTCTTCCACAGAACACAATAGGAAAGACTTATTAAGAATAACCTTGACACACTTTTCTAAATAATGTAATTCAAAGTCTGGAACTGTGTGGGTGAGAAAATGATGTTTTTTTACACTTTGAAAGTAAAATTGAGGTACACTTTGATGATATATTTCAGTTATATATATAAATAAATCAGGGGTGTCTATTTAAATCAGATTTTCTGCAACAAAAAAATATTTTTAAGCAATATCAAAGTAGTTTTTCTTAGTTATGGTTTTATGTATATAGCTTTTAATTAGATATATTATTTTCCATAACATTTTGGTATGGTTTTAGATTTTGTTGACTAGCTTTCCTATTATAACTCTGGTTTCATCCAGCAGAGTGTTGCAGGCTCTTGCCTTCATTTTGTATTCTGCTCTCAAAGTGTAAAAAACAACAACAGACACTGTGATCTGGTCACCCGGTATAATGAGAAATACACCATGAATTATTCCACTGTGCTACAGCAGGAATCCCTAACTTCTCAGCCCAAATCTTCACCACTCACGTCTCTCTCCCGCCCCCCATCTGTTTCGGCAGGAGCGCTTTAAAACTTTATTTTTTTCCCTCTTCACTTCAAATCCGTGTTAGCATCCTTAACCGTGGGAATGTTTCCAAAGTAGAGAGGCAGATCTTTTATGTGTCAAAATGATGGTAAGTATTCAGAATTACCCCTCAATGTCTTTAAAAATGTGCTCAATGCTGAAAATCTTCTGTAAACATAACCTTCTGTCTTAGAGGTACACAAAACGCTCCGTTTACACATACATAAACAAAAAACACTTTCAGTGAAATCCTGAATACACATGCTCACTCACACAGGTCTGGCCCGGCGCATAACCCGCTACACAACAAATCAGGTTAGGGATGTGAAATATTTATATGCTGCACCTGCTGATGCCTCATATTTCATTTGGTTGTGTGGTGCGTGGGCTCATCCCTCCTCTCGCTGGCAGACGCGCCTGGCGTGAGGACACGGGGAGAGGAGAGATTACCTCCAAGATGGAGAGGCTCTTCCCTTGATATCTGAGCAACTCTACAGAGGGTCTGCCTCATTATTTCCTCTTTAAACGAATTGAGTTAGAGAGAGAGGAAGACAGGAGAGAGCAAAAAGAATAAAATGAAAGAAGCGGTGGGAAAATAGAGAAAGGCAGAGTTAAAGAGACGAGCTGGATGCTGTAAGGGTTTCTATATTAACAAATCAAAACTTACCACGGTACATCGTTTTGCACATTTCTCTACCTGTTCTGAATGGGGATGTGCTGCTGTTCAGTACAGATCGGTTTTAACTTGGTGTTTATCCACATAATAACTTGTAGTGTTTGACATTTTAGCATTCTGTAATTTATCTATAAATTACATCCAGAAGGGATGACTAAGAAACGTCATATGCGCTCCTTGTGTGACAGAATTAATTATAATTGATGCTCAACAAGTATGAAATATCAGTTTCGCACAAACGTTAATGAGAAGACCATCATACAAGATGCCTTTATTAAGGATGGAAATTTATTACATTATTTACTTACAGCAGAGCTCAGTGTTCCATGCATTTTTTGCCTTAAAAGAAACACAAAATGCATACTGAACTCTGCCATATGGTCTCTTTGTATGCATGTATACTACTATTCAAAAGTATAGGTTTGGTAAGATATAATAATATTTGGTAAGATAAGCTTACCAACGCTTCGTTTATTTGATAGAAATAGAGTTAAATAGAAATATATATGAAAATATTTTTCTATTTCATTAAATGTAATTTATTTAGCAATTACTCTATTGTCACATGATCATCTTTAGAAATTATTCTTATTTTTGATTATCAGTGTTGAAAAGTTCTGCTGATGAGGATTCTTTGATGAATAGAAAGTTTAAAAGAAGTACATTTATTCGAGACACACTTCTGCCAAGTTTTGAAAGCATCCTTCCTGAATAAAAGTATTATTTCTTTGGGGGAAAAGGCATACTGCACTACCAAAAGCCCATATTCTTTATAATTAGAAATGAAACATCAAAAAGCATCAACTACTACCTACAATATATATATATATTTTTACATTATTTATATTTAAATAAATGTATATAAAAAAAGATAATGTTAAATATATAACTTTTTTTAATAGAACTATAAAAATGCTGCTGCTTTCTATTTATGACGTGCTGACACAGATTTCAAATGGCTTTCAATTGTCGCTTTATCGTGTCCAGTGTAGACAGACTTAGGGTGGGGTGTACTTCACTTTCCACATTCCATTCTATCTTGCGCACAGCTGCATCTGCACAGGTTTCAATTTATACCCAATAGCGGATTAGTGCTGACGGACGAGCTCGACACATGTGCAATTCCACCTACTTGAGTGGCACTCTTTTAGCAATTTTCTCGCGCACACACTGTTGTCCTTCTGATGACCAAAATAACGTAACGCAGACAGCCGAAGTATACTTTGGCCTTTAAGCTGGCGCGGCGTTTGCTGTAGACAAGTTTGTTTTGATGTTCGGCCGACTCTTTTCTGAAGCTTTTTTGTAAAATTGCTTACCCTGCTTTTAAAGGGATATTTGTGTTATTTGTTTTTATGTATTTATACTGTTCATACTTTTTGTGCAATTACTTGTCTGTCAGTTTGTGGCAAAATATTTAGCAGTGTTCACATGTTGTTTATTACTGAATTTAATTCATTACAATTGTTTAATTTCAAAATGTTGATTTAAAAAAATGCACCTACATTTTTGGATTGTTTTTGTTGAAAACTATTACTATAAAATACTATTATAGCCAATATATTTTATCACAGAAGATTTATTTTATAAAATGTATAAAAATCTTGTCTCATCTCGTTCTCATGAACCCAGTGTCTCGTCTCGTGGGATAAGTGTCTTGTCACACCCCTACAATTAATACATCACACTTTATTCTAAGGTCCAGTTATTGATATTAACTACAACTTTTGACAGTAAATTCCTAATTTGCTGCTTATTAATAGTTAGAAAGGTAATTGTTAAGTTTAGGCATTGGGTAGGATTAGGGAAGTACAAGGTCATGCAGAATATGTTAATAACAGGCATGCATACATTTTCAAAAAACTAAAAATTTTGAGTTAGTTCAACCATACTGCACACACAGAGAACAAAAAGCACCTTATCAAAAAAACGACAAAAAGTCTGGCTTCTACAACAGCACAAAGAGAAGCAGTAGGGGGGTACGACACTGCAAAGATCAAACGTCCTCCACTTCAGCCTCTGAGGGTTTTTTTCTGTCCTATAAAAGCAGTCTCCCTGTCCTGATAGACCAAAAGGTCTCCGTACCCACACACACCTTGTACAAACCGAGACGAAAGAGCATCCGCAGCACGGCCTAGCGCCTCCGCTAATGACTGGTTGAGCGATGAGTCGCATCGTAAGTAGAGTAAACACAACCAGTTTCCAGAACATGCAGACAGATGTTTCCTCTAATGCTGTTGGATAATCCCTTAACCCCCTGAAAAACAAGATCATTACTGCCATTCCACACGCTGGATTTTAGCCATTGGTCCTGACATGCTTTTAGGCTCCAATGGGTTTGACATTATGCAAATAGAGGTTCTCTCACACACACAAACACGCAAGATGACTCAATCTGGTCATATATGTTTATCTGCATCTATAAGGATCTTTCGTGAATGGAAAGATGGACTGTTAGTGAGGTAAACTGAATTTTCAGGCTTATCTGAGGAGCTTATCGCTGGACCTGGCAAACGGCAGAAAAGGGATAACGTATGTCCAGTGGTGCGTGTAGGGCTTGAAAGGTCAGCCGTGAGATTTGAGGATAGATTTGCATGACTGGTAATTCGTTCACCTTCATATTGTTCCCAAGCCGTACGGTTTTCTTTCTTATGTGGAACACTAAAGATAGTATCTTGAAGATCGGTAGACCACACAGAATCCCATTGACCGGACAAAACAATGCTTTTTTAAATGTCTCCTCCAGTGTTCATACATCAGTTTAGGTCTTGGGTAGGATAAGGGATGTAGTATATGGTCAGGTAGAATGAAGACAGCCAACAATAAGCTAAACTAGTTAATATTAAGAATTGGTCCCTATTCTAAAGTGACTATCCCTTTATATAATACACATACATGTGTTTTTCCTTACACATTTGAGTGTTTATTGCAAAATCTATGACAATTTGCAAATTTAAGACTCTAAAGAAAAGTGTTGCATTCAGACATATCAAAAAATAATGAGGTTCAAGTTCATTCATTAAGCTGCTTGATTTCAAACCCCTATCACAGTGGAAGTAAATGACCGCCTTTATCTATGCTGGTGGTATGAAAATGTCTGTCTTTGTCAGGAAGAGATTGACTGACTGTAAGTGCCAGAGGGCATAGAAGCGACTGGCCCACACATCCAATTCCAAACTGGAGGCACCTTCTCACCCCCTTCAGTCTCAGAGAGGTTCCTTGCGGCTCTTTGATTTGAGGTGTCTCGTGTGCTCAGCACCTCCATTACCGCCAGCAAGTCTGTGAGGCTAAAGTGGAAACTGAGTAGGTTTTCTGAGGACAGGAAGGAAGGAAGACTGCACAGTGTAAAACCAAGTTCAGGTGCTTCCTATAACAAAACACATCAACACTCAACTTTGCTTTTAAAGCCCTGCTAAATAATTTTGCATCATTAGCGTGAAAATGAATCTGAAGACATTCGTTGTCAAGCACCACAGGCACAAAGATCATGGTGGGAAGTGGATGAGGAAAATATGCAAATTGGATTTGCAAAGGCACAAACAGTACAGAAAATTATAGTTAGACACTTGTCTGGGCATTTTTTCCACAATTAAACCAAATACGATTAGCAAGAAAGTGCAAGTAAATTGTAACCTTAAGGATAAAAGGTGAGCTAAGAGCCCAAGCTGTTTTACGATCGCGATTCAGAAAACTGATCTGTACTCACAAGTCATTCAAAATTCAAGGAACGAAAAATGCTAGTCTAAAAGTTGAAAAAACTGAAGAAAATTTGTAATTGTATTTTAAGTATATTCAATAATCTCCCATATAAAAACTCTGCAAATAAAAATTAAGAAAACTATATAAAATCTGATTCATTTTCACATCAACACTAACATTTAAAAGCTTGAGTCAGTCATTTTTGTCGATGTTTTTAAAAATAATTATTTGAAAGAAATACTTTAAATTCAGGAAGGATGCAATAAATTAATCAAAAGTGACAGTAAAGACATTAATACTATTACAATTTTGTTCTTTTGAACTTTATATCTATCAAATAATCATAAGAAAGTGTCCCCAAAAATAGTTTTCAATATTGATATCAATAGTAAAGGATCATGTTAAAAAGTGAGGTCTATGGTGTGGCAGGAGAAAGTGAATAATGGCTGTTGAAAACCGATCTTTACTATCACTGGAATAAATTAATTTTAAAATATATTAAAAATGAAAACTTTTTTTTCTTCAATTATTATTTTACAGTAATTTACTGTATTTTTAATCAAATAAATGCTCCCGCTGTTTCTTTCAAAAACAGGCTTTTCCCCCCATTTATTACTGACCTCAACGTTTCGAACAAGAGTTTTGTTTCTACTCTCAAATTGTGTATATTAGATTTAAACAAATAATTAAACAGTCCGAATTGAAGTTTCAACATGAAACGAACTAAACTTGCAATCATACTTGGCAACACGGCTGTGCAATGGAGCAGGATGTTTATTTTACGGTTTCATAAATAATAAAACCCACCGCCGAGGATCATGCCGGTGAGGCGGTCTCTGTTTCTAATTAGCTAGGTCTGATTGCTACATGGCACTTTTATATTTCATAACCATGTGCACTTTTTCTCACACTAACAAATGAAATAATACAACCATATGCGTTGACAAACTTCACACACAAAGACACTGTCTTTCTCCAGGACTCTCTCCAGGAATACCCATTTACCGTCTGCAAAAACCCAACGAGTTGCAGTTTGCAATACTGACAAGGCCGATCGAATCAAACTTTTGATATCAAAACTTGTCTTTATCACGACAGATACAGAGTTTCCTTTGACAGAACCGTGATCGCGGTCAGGTGCATTTGTACTTGAGGCTTTATTTAGTAGATGTAGGCTTTAGTATAGAGGTTCCCTGGGACTTGCTGGAGGTAAGGTGATGTTCAGGTGCAACCTGCAGGTGCTGGTTCTTCTGTTTGCACCTCAGTGTGATGTTCACAGCATGGATTTAAAAGGCTCCTTTCCAGGCACCAAAGAAAAAAAAAGTACATAAAACAATTTGCCCACCTGCTATCGCCTCTTTTGATAGACCCAACAGAGTGGACAGCAAAAAGGAATTGAGGAAAGTTTAGAGAGAATCTTTCAGCCGAAAATGACATGACAGCTTCCCCGCTAACATCTGTAAGCGCCGTTATGGCCATCTGTAAAAGTGACTGTGACTGCAGAGGATCTCAGGCAAAAGGTCTTCAAGAAATCACACGTCTTTCGAATCAAAACTGAGAGCTGATGACTGCTGGCCATCTGGTTTAAAGTCATCTCAAAATTGGCTGAAAGAGATTCTACACATGATTTTAACAATGATAAACAACAGGCAGAGCTGGCAGATCCTTAGCTTGTCTACAAATTTAAATAGAGAGACCCCAAAATGTTTCCGGACACTTTTAGCCACAAAAAATCTCTAAATGGCATTGTATTTAATATAAAATATTGAACCAAAAAGTGGCATTTGCAAACAAATTAGCCAAGAGCTTCTGGCAAAACTAACCTCACTTTTCAAAGCCATTTCGCAATTGCTTTTAAGTCTGACAACCCAGAGAATGCAAATATTTTGGCTTACTTGAATAATTTTTTTGGTATCATTTTACAGTGAAGCTCAATTCATTAAGAGCATTAGTGCTTCACAGGTTTAAGGTGAGTAAAATCGTGTTTTTGAAAGAAGTCTCTTCAAGAAATACTTCTTATTTTTATCAATGTTGAAAGCAGTTGTGCCTAACTTAATATTTTATGTTGTCTGATACATTTTTTAGGGTTCTTTTATGAACAGTAGCTCAAAAGAACAGAATTTACTTCCAAGAAATTTGTTTCAACATTATAAATCTCACTTTTAATCTAATCCTTGCCGTGTAAACCTGAATGATTCCCAAATTTTAATATATAATATAGATAACATAGCTAAATATATATTTACTAATATACACTTAAAATGTTAAGACATAAATTTAATTTTACCATAACTATTTTATCATTTGAAGCTTAATTTTGTCCAATGTTATGTTTTAAAAAGCATGTCTGTAACTGCCACTTTGGTTTGATATTCTGAGCAATAAACTTTTATGTAAGTGTTCCAGTACATAAAATATGCAAAGTATGAGTCATCAATATTTCCGGTACATTTAGTTGAAATATAAGTACTGTACAAGTTAAAGTTTAAATTAAAGTTTCTTTCATCTAAATGTTTAGGGGAGTATTATTGATGAACAGAAATGGACTAAAAGGCACACAATTTTAGGATTCTGTCTATTAAGGCCATGGTAAAAAAAAAAAGAAATGAAATACATCAGCCTTGAATAGTCTGAAAAAATTTACTAAAAAAATGCTTTTAGATTTAATATAAAACAAGAGCACGGTACACAGCAGTCTCGAAGGTGGTAAATCTGTTCCCCAAGCCGTTTTTGATGGCTCGAGCACAGAGCGCTCTGAGAAGTTGCTGTTCGGATTTCATCTCCTTTAAAACACTACAGCTGAAACATAACACCTAAAATAACATCTAAGTAAACTAGATGGCCTGAAATTCATTCACACTGAGCCCCGAGACCTCCTCAATGTCAACTACTCAACTAGTCGTCCATCCACTCCATATCCCTCTCTATTCCCGTCACTCTTTCCCCCACAGTACTTTGTGCCAGCGAGACAAGGCAACACACTGGGCATGTAGGCAGGTAACTTATTACACAGAATAGCATGGCAGCTCATTAGTCATCGACACAGACCGAGCACGAAAGACACGGCGAGTGAAAGTGAGAAAAGGAGAGAGAGAATTGGCTTGTTCTTCCAGTGGCTGCAGGCCTGGTGATCTCTCCTCCCAGTACGAGCACCTTATGTAAGAACTGAGGAAGACAGACAGCTGGGACTCACAAATACACACACACACACACAATCATAGCCCTGCTCTTGCCACCTACAGCTCAGCTGTGCAGTGTGAGTCGGGAATGGGGATTGTCGGCCCCATGCCAGGATCTTTCCTCCACAGTAACTCTGACATTTCCCCTACAGGGGCCGTGGGCAGCAGCCTGGAGATATGAATCAAAGAAAGCGAAAATGGGGCCAGGCGCCAGATATAACGGCGGAGAGAAACTTACAACATTGTAGGATAAAGAGCGTGAGGAGGAATCTGTCCCCATCCCTGTCGACCAGCCACAGGAGCATGCTGTGTTGATGGAAATGATTCACAGGCTTTTAAGGAAAAGTTCATCCTAAAATGAGACTTCTGTCATCATGTTTTCACCCTCATGTCAATTAAAACCTGTAGGATTGTTGGTCTTATATTGAGCACTAAAGGAGATATTTAAAAGAATAAAGAGGATGGTGACCTCAGCTGTCGAGTTACAAATAGTATTTAAAATGAAGAGTCAGTCCTATCCCTCACAGTCTTGTTTCCATTAATATGAAACTAAATATGATATATACCTTATCAAAGGTCATAATAGATGTACTAAAGTAGTCATTCATGGTATCCGGTAATATTTTGGCTTCATAATTGTTGGAAAAAAAGTTACATGATTTTGGCATTCTACCAAAATAGCGACATGTTTAGATATATGGAACACATACTGGCCAAGCTTGGTATTCTATTAGAATTTCCACTATTAGTTTCACATTCCACATTCTAAAAAAAACCTAACAGGGTGGAACTTAACGGTGGAAAATTTTGAGCTAAATTAGCTGTAGTTTTTTCAGTGATCAACATTCAGCTCTCTACCTTTTACAGATGAATATAACGATTAAACTATATCAGATGTGGTGTTGTTTTTTTGATCAGACAAACATTCTCCATAACATAGCCTAACAGGGTGGAACTTTAAAAATGGGACAAGTGGGAGAACATTTAAAAAAAAAAAAAAGTATGAGTGAGAGGTGACATTTACTGTACCTCCATTTGTAGAGTTAATTTCTAGCTGAAAAAAAATAACTTCTTTAAAATTATCTCAGTGGAATTGTAGGCTATTTGAAAGGCGAGGAAGAACGTCCTAACAGGGTGGAAAATTAGTGTAGGGACACGGTAAATGAAGAAAACAAAATAAACAAACAAAAAAATGTATATAGTTTAACATGATTTATGTGTAAGAGTAGATGAAGTTTAGCCTAGTCCATAATATAATTTAAACATATTTTGTGTATTTTATAATTTCATTTCATTTCAAAATTGAATGCATATATCAATTAAACTAAATAATATTTATTATCTTTGTTTAAGTGATAAATTAGACCTAATATAATTTCAACAATTTCTTATAAATTTGTGACGATTTTCGAGGAAATATGAGTACATAAATCACAGGGAAAGAAAAATCATTGTATAACAGATAACGTATGTCAGAAACAGAAAGAGAACAATTTATTAAAAAAAGGATGCGTACATTTGATCAAAAGTAACAAGAAATTTTAAATGCTAAAAAATAATTCTATTTCAAATGAATACTGTGTAATAAATGCTTAATAAAAACTATAACTTTTTCAACTGTTTTCAAAATTGCTAACAAATCAACATTTTAGAGTTATTTCTAATAGATCATGTGACACTGAACACTCGAGTAATGGCTGTTGGAATTTCAGCATTAAATTACTTTTTAAAAAACAAAAGTAATTTTAATTGTAATAATATTTTACTAACTACTCATGTTTTTTTAAATCTAGCCTATAGCACTTACTCCAACTTCGATCGACGTGCTACACTGATGCTACACTGCGATGTGTGAACAAAAACATTACAGCAAAACTTTAAATCTGCTTGTTTAAACATGGACAGCCCCGATTGGCTCCCAGGTATGTACTGTCAACTCTAACTGAAATATGACAGAAGCAGCCATGATATTCTACCAAATATATCCTTATGATTTCTACAAAAAAAAATCAGGAAGGACATAAGAATACGCATTTATTTTCGGGTAAACTATCCTTTTAATTCACTCCGATGAACTCAGCGAGAGTCATTTTCTAAAGCTTGTAGTCATGCATCGCCCTGCATAGAAAAACATCAGGCATATTATCTTCATACTCAGAGTAGCGCAAACACATTTGCATAAATGTTGAAGGATACAGACGGATGAAAATCACCTCGCTCAATAGGACTGTGCCAAAAGGCTAAAGTTGCGACCATATGCCAGCATTTTTATGAAACATTGTGAACAACGATCGATACAATAAAAAGCCTAGACCTTTAAACAGGAAACTCAATGAAAAGCCTGTTGCTATTCTGAGATGTCTTTGCTGTGAAGGCGGCATTATCAAGAACATAACACTTAGTGACAGACAGCACAGGAGGAGGTTTCTCCACACTCCTTATGAGCTTCAAACATGACTAAAAACTGCAGGAGTCTTGGCCCAGTGTTGCGTACATGTTCAAATGTTGCTCACATGAGATCCTCTCACGCTTTCCGAATCAGCTATCGGTGTATCAAAGTCAGACTGACATATGCTCTGCTCTTGTGGTTTGTCACAGTGTCTCTTAACAAGCCTGAACTCAAAGCTGAACACCAGAAAAAGATGTTCTTCTAAATGAGTTAAACAGCAGCTCGCTACTGTAGAGCTCTGTGATTTTTTATTTAACACCATATGCGTTTAGCATTACTATTTTTAGCTGTGCGCATCATGTTTTTTTTTTATTGGGCGTGGAGGTAGTTTACCATGTGTAGTGTCTACCTGGAGATCTCAGAGAACTGGGAAACTAAACGTCAAACAATCAAGCACATTTTGGGACATGCCACCACATTACAGCAGTTGTCTTAAAGTCAGTGCTACTTACAAATTGTAGACCACTGAAACGATTCCTCGAGTAACTCGATTACAAAAAATTAACGAGGCAAATCCCTCTGCCTCCAAGCCCCTATTAATCAATTTTAAAGTTCATGTTACGTTTTTTTGCAATCATTTTTGCATTACTGTGTAATGCACTTACGCTTACGTCACCCACAAAGCAGAAGGAGACAATGGCGATGAGCAAAGAGACCAAATGAACAGGAGAAAACAACAAAAATGTCCTACTCAGAGACCAGAGGAGGACTGTCACCCAAGACCAGGTGAATTCAGTGTAGCGTTAAATCAATGCGATTGTTAATCGAGATGGGGGCTGTTAAATAATGTACGTTAATTATGGAAGGGATAAAGCACAAAGGTCAGTACAATGCTGCACAACAAATTTGGAGAGGCTGTTACCGCACGTTCACAACGCAGCCGACAAGAGCGTCAAAGTGGCCGAAAGTCATGCATTTTAAATGTAAGCTGGTGGCGAGAGGCAGCGCGGCGCATCATGGACGGCGAGAGCGTCAAGGAGAGTTGAAATCAGGTTAACTTTATGGTAATGAGATATGACGCGGTTCGGCGGCAACCAGTCAGAATGCAGAAGTCCACCGCTTGGCAGGACGGCAAGAGCGAATTTTGACGCTCTCACCGGCGGCGGTGTGAATGCACGGTTACACTATACCGGAATATTTATCAGCTTATACCACGGCTACTTATCAAAGGAATTTACTGTCAACAAATTTGTGCATGGCTTTTACGATTAAACATACGTAATACTTTAATACCATGGCTTGGATGAATACTTGATACTTTAGTTTGAATTTTGAAAGTTGAATAAATGTCCCTAAGTCTAATGTGCTCAGTACAACAGGTGTGGTAATTTTAGTTTGATTGCAATTAATAGGGTTTATAAATGCTCAGCCATGAACTTGCTGTATGATAATAATATTTTACTGAATATTTTAATATTAATATTAAAAAATTAATAAATATCATCAATAAATAAAATGTCACTTTTTGTTGTTTTTCTTAAAAAAAAAGAAAGAAAGAAACCAATTAGTTGTTCATTTTAGGAGACGCGTCTTATTTTCTCTTGCATATTTAGAGGAACCGTATGTAAGAAATGTATTGTAATAATAATAAAATGTCTCTTGCTGCATCCGAAATCGCATACTGCTGAAGTAGGTACTACATTTAAAACCGAACGTACTACTCGACCGTTAAAACAGTAGGTACTATATAGTAT
>JAUMHR010000069.1:10243846-10255963 GCA_032361145.1 Enteromius fasciolatus
TATCGTCTTTTTGAAAAGTAAAGCAAGGTTGTATTCAAGGTCTGCCAGCCTACTAGAGACAGTAGGGGAGAAAAGCAAGACACAAAGACACACACACACACACACACAGAGAGAGAGAGAGAGAGAGAGCGAGAGAGAGAGATTAATCGAGCTTCACACACCAAGAATATATCAACCACTAAACCAACACATGGTAGTGTCAGATTATTTTGGGGAGGGAGAAAGGAAAAAACAACAGCCCATAAGTGGATTGAGAGCCCCATCAGCTCAGAGGCATCACAGGCACGCGCATCTCTCAGCTGGAGCGCATCATCTGTCCATTCCGCCACTCACTCGCCGCGCAAGATATGTGAAGGGGTAATGCTCATACATGTGAATTTTCTGTGTCCCGAGACCCGAAATATCTGGACGAAATGCTTTTAAGAAGGTGGATTGTTAGAGATTTTGCATGGAGGCAGCGGGACACCTCCCCATAGTTCGGCGTAGAGTCTCTGTGAAGAGTGCGCGAGAGACCGACACCAGAGTTGCCGCGGCTCGGATTGAGGACCATCTGCTGATTTTCCCCAACAATCTGTGTTTCAGAGGGATAACCGACCCTCAGACGCGTCGGTATCTGGCAATAAGAGCTTTTAGAGCTTTTCTGGATAACGTACTACAGTACTGCTTGTCTCGCGGCGGTCGCTGAGACCTGAACTACACCACCAGGTGCCCCCGCTTAATCTATTCACAGGATAACAATTAATACTGCAGAATGTGTTCTTCTCCTTTTGGACTGCTCTCAATTGCATCTAGTGAAATGTGTGCTCGGGACCACACAGGATGAAATGGACATCAGCTCTGCAATAAATTAGCCAAATTGAAATTCAGCGAGAAGTCTCATCCGAGCTATAGGAGTACATACATTTATGTATTCTGATTAAATCAGACAACGTTTGATAGATCGCCTGGCATCTTACTGACAGTGTGAAGTCTGGAATACAAGAATAAATGAACCTGAGTGGACAGACAGAGAATTAACCATATCCAACATGTTTAAACGGGGTAAGTGCAATTTACAACTTTTATTCCTGCTGTTTTTAAATAGACATAAGTTGAATTTTTGATTCGAAGAATATTTACACCTAAACATAGATTTTTTTTATATACATAAAAATTAGAAAAAATATTATCTTATGCGGAATCACAGCATGCTAGGTTTATTTATAGCCTAATTATACATGATTCACATTTTTTTATTTGAGCTGTTCTCCCTTGAAAAATGTTTTTTTATTTTATATAAAGATGCTTGTTGCAGTTATAGCAACAATTATAAAGGGATATTTTTCATTTAATTTTCAATAGTTTTTTTTCTTTTTCTTTTAAGCTGTTTTAAATGGAAAATGACAGAGGTTTTATTTACATACATACATAAAAACCAAAATGCTTGTTGCTGTAGGTTTTGAAAGTTTATTTAGCAGGCTGTTAAGTTGTTACAGCTCTCATCCATGACCATTTTCCCAGAATCATGTGTGTCTGCCCCCGGGTAAGCTCAGCGTAAAGCAGATGTGTTTAAAATATTCATCATCATATCATGAAATATTTTCTTAAGATGCTAGTGGTGGGTGCCGCACTGCAGTTTATGGCCGGTTTTTCATCGGAAAGCATTGTGCTGTCTGCCTGGCTCCAATATATTTCTCTTGGTGGCTTTAACAGGTTTGGCTCAGACAGTCTGTCACATTTATTTATGGACAATGTTTATGATGAAATGATGAAGTGTAAGGAGTGAATGGTAAGTCGATAGATTAACTGGTCAGTGCTAAAGCTGTCAGTGGGAGACACTTGAATGACCTGCAGATTATTGCAAAGACTTGTCAGTTTGTTTTTACTAGATCGGTAGTTGTCAGTCCTGGTCCTGGATACCAGTTGAGCCTTATTTAACACGCCATCAGCTCATTACTAGAGGCTCCAAGACCTCAACAGGGTGTGTCAGATAAGGGAGACAACTAAAATTTGGGATCAGAATTGACAGCCACTGCACTAGATCAAATCATACATGGTTACAACTGATAAATGTAATCTTACTGCTTAGTGTTTACCAAGATATTTCCCTGACCCCATTTACTGCACATTTAATAGTCTCTAGATCTTTTGCATGGCACTATCACAGACGCTGAAGCTCTAAGGTTGCTGACTGCATAACCATATAGTGAGTCAGTCTGGAAAACCGAATTTCCTCAGAGGAGGCCCAAAGCTTAATGCAGAGACAATTGTTATTTCAATAGACTTGGCGTAGGAACAAAACACACCTATCAAGCCTCTCGCAACACACTAAAGACCCCTTATAAATGCCTGTGAGGAGCCTGTGGTGCAGATATGAGAACAGTGGGTTGGTTTTGAACTGATTTGGATCTGATTTTCATTTATAGGTACACCACTACAGTGTGGTTTTGCAGTATCTTTTTGGAGATATTTGATCTTGCATATTTTTTTGAGATGTTTTTGTGGGTTTTTTAATAGAGTAGTAGTAGTAGAGCGAACAGAGTTGTAACTGCAGATGAAACGTTTTAGAAATGTTATATATATCATTTAAAAGTCTGGGGTTCATAAAATCTCATATGCTCACAAACATGCAATTGTTTGATTAAAAACACAGCGAAAACATTAATATTGTGAAATATTATTGATCCTTGATATGGTCTTTCATCGATTCTTCTAATATGCTGATTTGCTGCTCGAAAACATCTTATTATCAATGTTGAAAATAATTGTGTATGTATATATATATATATATATATATATATGCTTTATTATTTTGTAACATTATGCACTCCAAAAATGACACAGCGCTGAAAATAAATAAATAAATAAAAATGCAAATAAAAATTCAGATTCTTGCTGGATAAAAATGGGAATGGAATTGATTCCTTTGTTTAAAAAAAATCCTATTTTTAAACAGTAGCGTGCACACACAAATCATTTTTACAAATATATTTCTACACAACAACCTTAAACTTACAGTTTTACATCTCACTGTCAGTCTCCCCAGTAAATAAATAAACTGACATCAACAAGATGGGTCTAGATTTGCCAACAGCTGTCAATAACACCACAAATTACAGTATATGGTTGTCTAATGAAATAACTGTGTGTTTTATTTGTATTATTTTTTTTTATAATTATAAAGAAAATTTGTTTTTAACTGTCAGATGAGTTGCTTTTAGGCTAATGAGGTTTCTTTGCTCTGTTGGGTATTAATTGGCCTTTCACTTTATAGTGCATCAGAAATTAAGAACAATTCTGCAGCTTTCTGTCGTGTCTATAAGGCATGAATAGAGAAGATAGATATTTATCAGATGCTGTGCGCTAGTATGACATTTTCCAGAAACATCAGTGCTATCTGGTTTTGTGGCAGTGCCCTGTGTGCCAGTCTCAGCAGGGCTGTGCTGTTTCTCCTGGTAAGAGGTCCAATTTCCGGAAATTTCTTCCTCAATTTCCTCCCAAACTCACTTAAACACACACAGGCATGTTTTGGTCTCGGCTGTTTTAAAGGGAAAAAAGGGCAGCCACACTTATCCTGCCCATCTCCTAGACTGCCTCCAATTTCACTGTCTCTATCTTCTGCTTGCTCTTCACAATTTCTGACAGGCGTTTAAATTGAAACATGTATATATGATGCGACATGGTATATTCAGATTCCAGATGCTGATCTGAAAGCAGTGCTTCAGACCATAATTGGTTTGTTGTGCTGAGCTATCAGTATAGAGAATTTCCTCATTTTATAATTCAGCCTTGAAACACTGTCAGATCCGGAATTCTACATCGACAAATATATTCTGTGTTCGAGTGGGTCCAGCTCGAAAAATCAGACACAGCACACACCTGCAATCCAACCAAATTTCCCTGCAAAACCTCTCAAAACCCTGCAATGAAATGAGAGAAATAACTCTTTTGTGGATTAGCTATGATTACACAGCTGTTAGTGGAGAAACTAGGTATTCAGACATGATCCTACAGCGTTGTTATGGGCAGATGGATGGGAAAAGAGAGCGGCAGTTGGTAAGCAAAAGAGGAAACACCTGTGGCCTGACACCACTCTCCTGCACAGCTGCTCATATTCCCCATTTCTGAGACCTTCACTCATCACCACAAACACCCTTATACTGAAATATGGAGTAACTAGAGACAACCTTTCCAGCCTGCACCTGCTCAGTACTGTTATTTGGGCTACAGTATACCCCTTATTCTTTGTAAAAACCTGACAGTGTAAATTATAGCAGCAACATAATGACTGTTTTCACACAGGTTTCTGAAAAACTCACTTTTGTTTGGCCCAAATCTACACTCTTGGTGCCCGTTTGTGGTAACTTACTTGTAACAGTCACTCTACAATAAATTGGCATAGGAATAAATAGTAAAACATTAAAAAAGTCAAACACTTCACATTTAACACTTAAAATGACCTTTCTTGAGTTGTGTTACAATCATTGAGTCAATCGTTTGAGAGTCGTTGAGTAAGTAAGGTAAAAATAAATGCATGCTACAACAATGAAAGTGTTTTTTGACCTTGCATGCATATCAACCTTGTTGGGGACACCCAAAACCAAATATGAACCTTTCATTAATAGGGGCACAATTAGCCTTCAGCATCATTTTCTCATGCATATACTGTAGTGTTTTAACGGTGACAGTTGGGTTCTGTAAGTAAAAGCCCATTCATTTTCTCCATAGGGGAACTTTTTTATTTTACACTAACTTCTAAACATCAGCAGTTTGCTGATTGATGTTATATGCTTTCATTGAAGCTGCATGATTTCAAATTATTTTTAAATGATCATATTAAGCAGCTGTATTTTTGGTGAAAAACGACATTGCCCATGATTATGAAATTCTTTTAACAATTGGAAATTTGTGACAAGCACACTTTAACGCCTAACTTTAATCTACTCCTATAAAACACTGCGAATTACTTTGATTTGAATGAATTTAATTGTTTTTCGCAACACTCAAGGGCAGTACACAGTTTTGTTAGCATGGGCCCGCCCATACTTCCTGTGACGCTGCATTTTATTTCGCGAGCAAAGTCAGTCTGGCAAAGCTGCCGTTTTAGAGCATTTCCATTCCCAAAAAAGTGGGAACCAATGAGAATTGTGATTCACCTTGTGGCTTATAGCTTATAAGTATGACCTTATTAAAACTTTTATATGGGGAAAAAGAAAAATATTAACAGAACAAACAAAACAATCTTCTGGAATTCTTGATTCTGATTGGACAACTGTGTCATCTAATATCAATATGATATTTCAAAATATGGACCATCATCCACATATTAGATACTGAAACAGACGCTATGTTCATGCCTCTATAACCCTGCATGTGGACGTGCTCTTGCATTTCAAACAAACCTATCTGTTGGCCAATTTCGATTATATATTGAAAATGACTTCAGAAGACTTAACTGTACTGCAGTGTTGCAGGGTTTGTTGCTAGTACATTGTAATGAATATTGTAATTAAACTACTTTGTTTTTGATAATATGCAGTATAAAATAATTACTTGACTGTAAAGTCTTTCATTATTCTTTTCTCAGAAAAACATCAAATACTTTTTAGCTGTGGAAACAAACTTCCTTTGATCAAACTTTTAGGAACCCAGAAATTTAAATTCTGTCATTAATTACTCACTCTCATGTTGTTCCAAACCTGTAAGACTTTGCTCATCTTCAAAACATAAATTAGGAGATTTTTTTGTGAAATCAGTTTTCTGACCCTCCTAAGACAGTACTACCACATTCAAGGCCCTGACACGGTCAAAATAGCCCATGTGACATCAGTGGTGACAAGAAAAGAATTGTTGAATAAAGCTCACAAAATGGTCGCTTCCTTAAATCACATTTGAACCACTGATGACACATGGACTATTTTAACAATGTCCTAACTACATTTCTTGGCCTTGAACTTGGTAGTTGCGCTGCTGTCTATGCACCATCAGGAAGTCTCAAAATATAAGTTGTGTTTCAAAAATGTATCAAAATGTTACTTGTGTTGACACACTGTGAGAATGAGTCATTAATGACAGAATTTGTGGTGAACTGTCCCTTTAAGTAAAATTCTTTTTTATTTAGTTGTGTGTAATTCAGTAGTTTTAAGTAGTAATACACAGGCTCTGATCACATCACTGGACTTCAATTACCACACAGTTATGAAACATGCCTCAGACCTCTCTGCATGCCAAACAGCTCATTTCCTGAAGGACACTCACTGAATGACAAAAAGATGAGCATAGGGGCCAGCAAGCACCATCGCCTGTCATCCTACCCCATCCCAAGGGAGATAAATTCTTATCATTCCAGCTTTCTGTAATTATAAGTAATTAGTAGCACAGGAAGCGGTATTTTAATGAGAGTCATTCACTACTTATGTCCTCATCTTCGTACACCTTACGACCAGTTCAAACCGAGCACAGAATGCTTTTGGTATGGACAAGAATGGACATTTTACTCATATATTATCTACTTGGTTTCTTTCCAAATAAGTGTTTTGTTTTTCTTCTCGATAAGACTGACTTCCACTGGCATTAGACTGATAGCGGTGCATTGTAATGGTTAAGATGGAATGAGTTTGCAATCCAGATGCTTGTAGCTGACATTTCATCTTGCAACAATCTTCTCATTAACTCATAATTCATATACAAACTATAATTAAATACACATTTCCTGGCTGCTGTGGTGTCCAGAAGGGAGGAAGTCTCCAGCGTAGCATGTGGCATCTCTAAATGCCCTTTACCAACACCTGAAATCTCAGCACAAATATCTCTCCTCTGTCTTTGGAGTGGAAATGAGATGCTGGCTTGGTCATTAGTGGATGATAATGAGGTTAGAGAGACAAACAACCCTAAGCCCTGTTGGTTTTGTTAATATTAATAATTAATTTCTGATTAAGTGGCTAATTGCGGTGAAAGGTCAGGGTCAATGTAAGGTCCGTTGATGTTAGAAGATGAGTAGAGTGGAAAGGAAGGATGGAAAAAAGAGTCTTTTTTTATTTAGTTATTTAAAAATAATAAAAGTCAATTCAAAATTCAGCTTAATGTTGCATAAAAATAATAACAGAAAGACAGTACCAAATATTTATATTTTCAATAAACACTGTTCTTTAAAAATTTGTAGTAAAACAGTCCTTAAAAATCTTACTTTGTTCCCAAAAACATGAATTCTGAAGGATTCTTGTGACACTGAGGACACAATAATCTACAATAACGATAATGTATTACATTTGAATATGTTAAATTCAATATTAATTTATATTAAAATATATATTTTTATTTGTAAACTGTTTTTTTTGTTTTTTGTCATGTCTTACCTGGCCTACAGGGCAGCTAGTAAGCCAGAATTATCACTGGTGGTGGCCCTTCAGAAAAAAAGGACATGATGCCCTCAAAGGCCAGTGCAACAGTATTGACAGTCATCCCAAGCGTTCTAATGCTCTACTGACAGACCCACCTGAGAGATCCTTTCATTCCCATATTCCCATGACCAGTGAGTGGTGAGACATAGATGCTGTCCTCCCTGCAGGCTTTGGCTGGCATCTGTCAAATTGCACTACTGACACATGACATGTGGATGTGGAACTGGATAGTCATCGGGGAAATACTGTACGTAAATTCCAAAGAGAGCGTGTACGAAAGGAAGCAGCCATGCAAAGATATACGGTACACTGCATAAAGCAATGTACATGCAAGGGTAAACTCACACACAGCTACACGCCTAAATCATGTTTCCTCTTAACTGTGCAACCTTCATTTCCTTATGGTCTATAAATGCAGGTTTTATGTTCCTGCTGTGTTTTTATGGAACCAATTATGGAAACAATATCTGCAGTCCAGTCCATTTTGGTAAAATCTTTGCCTCTGACTGAAGTCTCCTTTATGAGTTTGTTTAATTATAAAACCCTCAGCATGGAGCTTATAATAGCCAGAAACTATGATGTGACCGTAATCTTGCAGAGTCGTTTTTAGGCTCCCTCTTGTTCTCCTGCTTTACTTTTTCTCTCTGGCTACTTTTCTCCTGGGTATCTACTTCTATCACGCTTTCTTCTGTGATCTAGTAATGGGACATACTGTAATATAGAAACTGGAGATGTGAATGGGATAATAGTCACTTTCTTTATGTTGAGACAAATCATCATCTTGGATCGAGGCCATAGAAGAAATCTCTGTCATTGCTGGGCATCTTTTCACATTTTACTCTCAACTCAGATTGAATGAGAGATTGAGGTGCCGAGAAAAAGCACCAAATAATAGACGATTCCTTTGTCTTATAAGGCCTTCTCTTGCCTGCAGGATTTTCATTGTATGATTGAAGCCAATTTAAAGATCAGCACTCCCTCCAAGATATTCTATCAATAACTCTACAGTGGGGTGTCTGGCACACAGTCCTCCTGGGGGCAGAAGGAGCCTGTTTATCTCCAGTTAAAAGCTAATATGGCCATATCTATGTTTAACCTTATACACGAAGGAAAATAGCAGTGCGAAAGAAAAAACAGAAGTGAAATACATGTAAAATATAATTTCTTCTAGTTTCACTTTAGTTTTGATCCAAAAATACATTTAATTTTACCCCATTTCTAAATGATTCGTAAACGACTCGTGTGAAGCAGTTTGAAGAATCAGTCAGTCTAAACCCCTCCTTTCCGTGAGCCCTCACTGCTGTGATTGGTCAGATGGCGCAGTCCTTTATGATTGGTAAACCGCTACAGCGTGTGTGAGAAAACAAAATGCCCATTGCCATAACTGAATGACAGCGCAGGGTATGGCGTCTTCCTGACATGATGTAATCCACGTGAAAAAATTGTACTGTTTGTGGGCGGGGCAAGTTGTTCGTGACGTAGAACGTGGGCGGACATTATACAAATATGTTACGTGTGCCCGTAACAGAGAAAGATTGAAATTGCTGACGACTCGTTTAGGCGAATGTGAGCCGACTCTTTTTTTTGATAGACAATAACTTTATTTATCGTGTGCTGTTGGCGTCACAACTTTGCAGATAATTTATGTTCACATACAGCAACATGATACACATATTTGAAAAGGCATAATAGAGGCACTTTAACAGCTGTGTCAAAATTCATTTCTGCCGAAACATCTAAGTTCTCTGTTAGATTTCAAGTCTTCTGGAGATATGAAACAACAATCTTTGAGAAATAAAATTTTCTTTTGGATATCTATGTGACATTATCAAAGTTTTTTACAAGGGCTCGATACAATTTGCTACATAAAAGACAGAAACACTAATATATTTACTTCAACAAAGGTACTGCTGCAAACATCCACTCTATGATTGTCTTCATAGGGCTCTGTACAGTTACCGTTTTGACATTAGGGCAGGTCATGAAATGTTAAACTGCTTCCTGTGCAAATAAACCATAGCTTAAACCTTCCAAATCACATACTGAGTTTGTCAAATATTGTCACTCGGAACCAAACCCCCCTGGAAACTTCTGTGCCCTTTACACACACAGTTGCAGTGTGCTGTTTCAAATCCGTTCTAGTTAAGATTTTAATTTGTATTCATTTCTGCATCCTGTTTGGTACCTTTGCTAATTTAAAAGACATTTTTAATTAAATTCTGAATGCACAACCCTGGCCTGAATAAGTGTGCAGGATGTCAAGGTCTGCTTCTGAATTAGCTTCTCAACAACCGTGTGAAGGCCACATGCAGAGATATTTCTGTATACAATTCAAACAACAACAAAGAAAAGATAGTTTGATTTACTATTCACTCGAAATACAACTGATGAGTGCAATTATATTTTCAACCATGTTCTTGACAACCAAAAACACACATTTTTACAATTGGACCTTGGTTGCCAGTTCAAGTTCAGTTTCATTGCTCTGTGTACTTTGTTCTGCATACCTAATATATTGCATCCCATTCACTTTATCTCTGTATCTTTGTGCACTCTCAAAACACCTGTTAGCTTTTAATAAAATATAGAGCAATGTCAGCTTCTATGATGAAAATCCACATCTCTCATCTTTTTATCTTAAACTGCATTGTTCTCAGAGCAAAAAGCCATTAAAATAAAACCCATACACGCACAAAGTTTCTTTCTCTGGATATGGAGTAGATTGAAAATGATATACAGACATGAAATCAGCTTTCTTATTAACACAGGAGGCCACTCAGCTTGAGTGAGACTGCTGTAGTTGCTAGAACAGTGCGAGACATTCAAAGCACACCATGCTTTGCAAAGCTCCCAGTGCTGCCTGCAACCCACCTAATTGCCATCCATATTTGGTGACCACAAAAATCATAGAAACTTGTGGATTGACTTTTGTCGTGGACCAGCAAGCAACCACACAGAAATCCCAATTTATCTATTTTTTTCAGAACACCATGGAAACCAGACACAACAGACTAGCATAGTCCAACATGGAAAAATCAACTATTTTATTACAAAAAAAATTAAATAATAATATATTGTGAAATATGTTATATATTATTTTAATAATTGTATATACAGAAATAATTTAGCTTAATTGAGAGGCTAGGCTGCATGTGTGAAACACTAAGACTCGAGATGACCTAGATTGCAGCTGTAATTGATTTGTCCAGTAGTGAAGCTTTTTATTTACTTTCATGACTCTGAAGTCTTTATGTTCTTTTTCAGGAAGTATGATTGAAGCTTTTAGTGTCAAGACAACCTCTGGGAGAGCCGTTGGTTTAGCAGATTTGCCCTTGTCTCTTGTAGCCCAGCCATGTCAGTAATTCATCTAGTACAAACAACAGAAGAGCAAGTGAACGCTTTGTGCCAAGCAGCTCATTTACACTTCCATGTTGTGCTTTTAGGCCACAATAAACCCCGTTTCATCCCCCATCTGTGTCTCTTCATTTAAACCACATACTCCCCAAACCCCCTCAACAGAGCAAGTAAAAAAGAGCATTGTAATGCAATGAAAGAAAAACATTGCAACAAAAGAGAGATGCTACAGAGATGCATATTTTGTGATGGATTAACATATTTTTAAAGGAGACAAGGAGAATGTATGTAAAATGTAAATTTAATGGAGAGAAAAATGAAAATGAGGTAAAGGCTGCAGCTGCAAGGATAGGCATTAGCTTATTTCAGGATATTGATGGGGACTAGTTTTCTTTGTCACAGCTTCTCTCTCCCATGATAGATCAGGAGGTTTTCTGAGAAGCCCAGCAACCAACCTCAGTCGGCCAATTGGAAGGTCGTATTCACGGATGCCTTTGTGCCCATCTTCGGGCTAAACATCAAGACCTCACGTTACCAAGGGAGCTGGAATTTGATTTCAATCACTTTGATTATATTTGCATTTTACTTTACTTAATTCAAGTCTTTGAGAGCCTTCTTTAAAAGCTCACTGCACAAAGAAATGATGAGATTCACTGGAGGGTCTTCCATCAATTGAGATTTAAAGGCAAACTGCTGCAAAAATCAGTGGGAAGAAGTGGAGGGGAAGTTCTGATAACAATATGCAGAGGCTGATTAATGAAAGACGGCAGTTAAGGCTACATTTACTGTCAGTGTGGTCAAAATCATGCAGGACTTACCAGTCTATGTGTGTGTATATTTTTCAAGATGGATGCCTAGTAAAAAAATATTTTATACTTATCCTACACTTTTTTTTCATCCAGAGAAGAAAAGCTGTGTTTTCTATCCTCCAGTCCTTTCCAGGTCACATTTTTCTCTGTAACAGTTTCATTATTTAAGCTTCCCTTCTATTGCTCTCTGCCTTTGGCGTTCAAAAGAAGTGTACAACGCTTTAGTAAAAGAAGAACTACCTTGTGCTTACTCTAAAACTATACTATACATTATTCACAACAGGTTAGGGTCATAGAAACGGGTCTTTGAAGCTTTTACACACAAATGGAACCAAGATGTGACAAGAACTTTACAGATCAAAGGTTCTTTAGAAATGTTCTGTGTGTTCCCCTTTAAATCTTCGCGAGTTCTGCTGACCCCGTCCCTCTTTTCTGAGGTACTCTCGGAGGATCTTTTTTTAACCGTATTCATTTTAACCGACATGCATTTGGGAATGGCAGAAGGGGCAACTTATTTTTATTAAATTAAAAGAAAACTACTGGTGGATCTTTATCATTGTAGGGTGGTTGTGTAC
>JAUMHR010000069.1:10272259-10292656 GCA_032361145.1 Enteromius fasciolatus
TTTTAATATTTATGGTATTCTGTTATCATAAAATTACCTTGTGAAGCCAGAATATTCCTTTAAAGGGACAGTTCATCCTAAATTAATATTTCTGTCATTTACTCACCCTCATCATTTCAAACTTTCTCTGCAAAGCACAAAAGCTATTTTTGTACATATTATGAAATCAACCATACCAGAACTATCAAGGAAATAAGTAGCCTGAAATTAATCAACGTAACTCAGCTGAGGCTGGTTATTGTACCTTTTCTGAAGCCACGTATTCACTTTGAAATTAAAACCTTTCTTTGCTCTAAAATCAAATTAAAACATGGATCGACACAACCAATATGGTAACGCAAGTGTCAACTAATGTCAACCAAATATAATGTCATACGTATACTAACACTTAAAACATTGGTGAAGGTTTGGTGCAGATGTTCATTTTTGGCTGAACTATGTTTATTTTTGTCTTACAGACTACATGTAAAGCTCTTTTGGCCGTCTAAACCAAAAGAACACGAGGCATAGACACAGATACAAAGTGCACAGATACAATTTCAGATAGCCAATATCTCAGAGCGTCTAAAAGCTCTTTTTTGCCCTTGGGATTGGCACAGAGTGTATTTTTCCATGCAGAAAGGTCTCTGAGATATATTTCAGAGATGTGTATTTGTTATGGATGGGTGTGTAGCGGTTTGTCATACTGGCTAAGGTGGCATCGGTGTTATCTCTGCCTTTCAAAACTGTGTGTGCGCCTGAACTGTGGGCACTGGGGCACACACAGGCCATCTGTACCTGGGGTTACAGCAGCAAGGTTATTTCAAAGCACACACATGGTGTTGTGTGCACATAAATTCATGTTCTAATTCACTAAACAGCAACTTTTATTCACAAACTTCCAAATTAGATGGTTATTTACATGATTCTTATGCTAAAAACACCTGATGCTTCATGCAGGCATCATTTAGCTGATTCCCCCACAAAGTGTAACAGATGTTTAAAAAGACATTTAAGCAGTTGGAGTTTACTGGTTAAGCTGTATGTTTGAGATTCAGTAAACAAAACTGGTTCAAAAGAGTCGTTCATTTAACAATTGGACTACACTAGCTAGCTGTCTGTTTGTGATTCACTTAAAAGAACTGGTTCACCAGAGTCATTAGTTGACTGCATTGGTTGCACTTACTGTCTTGATGCGCTGAAACAACTGATTCATTCAGGATTGGTTGGACTACACTGAAGAGATGCAAAAGCCTCCAAGTACATCTGATGTTTCCTTTAAAATTAGCATTTCTTTCTGGCTACATTGTATAGGTTTCTACATAAGTACTGGTACTTTTGAGTGGGTTGAGGCTGAGATTTAGGGAACTCTTCAACTGGTTCATGAGACTTATTCGTTCAGATAAGGCTTAGTCTACATTCATTGAATTAATTACCTATTAAAGAATAATAATTCTGGAATTGGACTACAGACCCACTTCATACCAGCAGCAAGGTTATTAAAAAAACACATCGTGTTCACATAAACAACAAATAAGGCAATTCACTAAACTGCAGTGTTTTATTAAAAAAAACCTCTGAAAAGTGATTTCTTATGCTAAACCCCCTGACACTGCAGGCAAGCATCAGAGGACATGATTAATTTAACAGATTCCCCCACACAGTGTATCTAACCCCTAAAGTAGACCTTTCTATTCTTAGGACTCCATCATGTCCCTTGTCCAGCCCAAGCGACATCATAGTCTATAGTACCTGTTAGTGTAGGTTGAACTGAAAGCCCCTCAACACAATAGAGAGCCTCTGGGGTCCGATAGCCATCACAAGCGTGTGGTCTCTCTCTATCCCTCTCTGGTGGTGAAGCTGATCAGAGAGCCAGCTACTCTCAGTGTGATCAGCCTGAAGGCTTTGTCTGACCTTTAGCAGATTAACAGCGCTGGCAGTGCCGACTGGCTGCTGTTGATATTCCACCATTGGCTCTGATCTCCTATCATCTCCATTCATTGTGAAGATAAGCCCGGGCAGACACAGGTGACTTTCTGTCAGCACAGCAGCAGAGATGGAACTGCCAGAGAGCTGCCAGTTCGTAGCCGGCAATTTTACCCCGCAACCCTTTCACAGGATCTCTGCCATTGTCTTCCAGTTGGAGCCAGAGGTGTATGGCTTGGAGTGCTGATAGAGTGGAAGAATGAAATGCTAAATTACAGTCTGAAACTGAAAATGTGGTTATTAAGCCATAAAAGTGTCTTCTCTAAAAGAGTTATCTTAAGTAAACGGATTTGTAAGCTAACCCCTTCATTAGAGTCATTTGTTTAAGAACACGTCAGACTAGACTGCTAATGCTATATGCTTGTGATTCACTAAAAATAACCACCTTATAAAAGTAATTCATTCAGCACTATATGACTAATAAGAGTCATATATGACTGTCCTTTATTCAGAGACTGGTTGGACTACACAGTTTGCAATTGTAGTTTGTTGGAACTACACTGGCTGCTGTGATTCATTTAAAAGAACCAGTTCATAGTTTGGCCACCAAACTAGACTGGTTGAATATGGTCTTGATGTACAGTATGTAAACCATTGACTCAGAAGAGTCCTTTAAAAAATTGGTTAGACTAAATTAGTTGTGCTCATGGTCTTGATTCAATCATCATTAGTTCAACAATTGGCTACACTGACTGTGATGTATGTTTGCATGTAACATCACCAAAGCAAATGTTTTTTAGTTGTTTTGAAAGTTCCAGCTACATAACGGATTCATGTGCTTAAGCTCACTTATAATAATTACCCAGAGACACAGGGCTGGGCAGGTTAGAGATGTACTGACATTTTCTAATCGGACGTAAAACAAACACCAAAACAAGAACAGTTAGCAAGATGTAGTGTTACAGGCCCAAGAATCATTGTTATCTACATTCACAGACAGAATAGACAAATCTTTCTATACACACACACACAAGCATGCATGATGCAACAAGTCCAGGGCTTAGTCAATTTGTTTTGCAGCCTAAGCACGTTGGCCATGCCAAACAGGAACCATTTCAAACAGGAGGAAAAAAAAACTTGCGTGCAGTTTTCGCTAGTACTTTGAAGCCCACTACAGAGCCTTTGCTTGTCACTCCGGCGCATACAAGGGGAACTGGGAGGATGTGATTGGATGGTGGCACAATCTGCTCACCGAGGGAACAAAACAAGGCAGAGCTAAGAACCAGAACATCGCTGTATTTAAGGACACTGCTGTTAACCGACATCCATATCACAGGTGCACAGCAGGCCCCATTGAAGTGCAGAGTGCACGTAATGGCACATCCAAACAGATTAGGTCTCCCGATTGCAGCCGAGCGATTCAGTGCATGTGAGTTTATGTGCAGAGCGTGTACGTGTGACACAGATTTTCCATTACCACTTAGACAACAGTAATTACTTTCCTCACATTCAGAGGGCTGGGCACAGGGGGTCAGCAAAGCCGACTCAAGCGATTTAAGGTGCAAGGGGTGAATGTATTTAAGCAGAGACGGTCGATGTGCTGCGACAGTGTTGGCTTGACTTACAGAAACCTACTTCTCTCTCTCTTTCCTGCCTCTCTGTATAATGCTGCCAAATGCAACTCTGCTCTGATATCTCAGACAGCAACCAATGTGAAAGATTCATCACAGGGAGAAATTATCAGTGCCAACCAAGGCAGTGGGGGTCGGGCGGCACTGGCGTAATGACCACTAAATGACCAATCAGTGTGCAGTGGCAACAAATGTGAGATCTTCAGTCCACACAGCTTCCTCCATCTCATTAAAACAACCCTGCACCTGTGGTCCTGCTGCAGCACACATCTGTCAAATTTAACCCTTCTGTGTTTTCACAGAACACATAGGAAGTAAGGCGTATAAAATGACGTTGGTAGTACTTTAAAAAGGAAGGCACATATTTACATATATATAAATGTATCTATTAGTGCTGTCAAACAATTAATTGCCATTAATCGCATTCCAAATAAAAGTTCTTGTTTCGATTGCGATTAATCGCAATTAATCGCCATATGAATGATTTCACAGTGGATGCTGGGATGAAATGGGACTGAAACGCTCCAGAGTATTTTATTAGCAAAGCTGCATAAAGGAGCATTACATCCTAATCTCTGTCAAAATTTAAAAAAATACAGTAATCAAATAAAAGTGGTTATTTTTCCAGCATTTTTTACTTGATCATAAATAACCTTAGAGCATATGTAGCTTCAGCTTTGAAGGCGGAATCTACTTTAGGAATCTTTACTCTGAGATGCCCATCTGAAGAGCTCTATCATTATTCCTCATACATCTCTGGAGTAATGAAGGCTCTCACCCACGAGAAAAAGGCTAGGCTTTATTAAGTGCATGTCCAGTGTGTTATGAAAGCAAGATGCATGGCTCAGCAGCATGAGAAAGAGACAGAGGCATTCACACAGGAGGTCAATCTGGAAGCCTGTTTCAGAGTATAAATAGTGAAATGAGAATCAAAGTTGTCAGATATAAACCCACAATTATGAGAAATAAAGTTGCTAAAATGAGAACTACAGTCACACTGAGAGATACAATGTTATATTGCACAAAGTCTTACTGCATGATATGAAGCCACATTCATGAGAAATCATATAAAGGTGACAAAAACTAAGAAATAAAGTGAGAAAGTCATAAGAAATTGTAAAGAAATAACACCACAATTATGATAAAGTCACAGTTGCTTTTTAATAAATGAATAAATAAAGCATTTGTAAAGAAATGCTTCAGAAACAGGCTTCCTCGTTTATTTATCAATTCATCAATTAATGGTACATTTCTATGAATAGGCACATCTTTGCTTTTTGTGGTCGACTTTCTTTGTACTTGTGTATGTTGGTAAAAGAAATATATCAGCTTTGTGGTGACTGCACTTCCCCAGTCTCCTTGTGAAAGTGCTGAATGTGGTGTGTGTGTGTGTGTGTGTGTGTGTGTGTGTTTATGTACCTGTCACCTGTCCACCACTGCAGGCTACAGGGGAGAGACTGGTCGGCTCTGAGGCAAAGAGTATGGCAGGCAATGAGAGGCTGTCACTACTATCTCACTACTCACCTCAAACACACTCCAGTCTCTTTATATACCTGCTCTCTGCTCTGTGCTGCCCACTCTCTTTGCTCTGCCAATCCTGCTCATCTTTCAACTGATTTAACCTGATAGATTCTGACTTCTAACACTAACTACTAATATGCATCTCATTCCAGTTTAACCACTAACTGCATCTTCAGTGCTATGGGATTAGATGTGTGTCAGAAATATATTGTCATTGTACCAATATTTCAGCAGGCCAGTTTAAATGTCTGTATTTTCAATATCGCTGAAACAATGTATATCCTATTGAACACGTTCCTTTATTGAATAAGTTAAATATTAAAGGAAAACCTTTTTTATCTCAATATTTAAACATTGTTATTAAATTAAGTAAACTATCAGTCATAAATAAATAATTGTTTGCTCTCTTTTTCAGCAATGATTAACGCTGATGATATTAAAATATGATAAAACATCCAGATCAGCATTTCAATTCTAATTTGCTTAAAACCTACATATTTATGCTAATATTGGCTTGGTGCTAAAGTATTGGTACTTGACATATTGTGTATTTACTTAAGTGTTATTATAAATTGAGAGAGAATAAAAACTGACTTCGAAGTCAACTCTAAAAACCTTCCTTTGTTAACAGGTTTCCTGATTTCAGAGTTTCAGAGTTACTCTGTTTTCATTCTCTCAGCATATATTTACCTTTAATATTTTCATTGTGTTCAGCCACAAATCTAATCCCTTTCAGTGCTGTTTCCTCTTTAATGCTTGAGCTTTTAAATTACTCACACTATTTAAATGAAACGACTACTAATTAATTAGGTTGCCTGGTGTCTCCCAGTACTAACAACCAACTAAACGGCTACTAACAACTAAACTACTACTTTGAACATCTCTGAATATTCATATAAGATGTGTTCTAAAGGTCACACTTTATTTTAAGGACCAATTCTTGGGATTACCCAACCATTAACCATGACTTTTAGCTCAATAAAATCCTAATTTTCTACTTATTACTAGGTAGTTGTTAAATTTAGATTAGTAGGCCAATATGTGTTTTATAAGTACTAATAAACAGCCAGTATGATCATTTTAGGCATGCAAATAAGCAACTAGTTAATAGTGAGAATTGGTCCATATACTAAAGTGTTGCTGTTCTGACTAACCCACAGATACTAACAATTATATCTGTCTTAAAGGACCTCTAAACTAAAGTTCAGGAGAAACGTTCATCTAATCCTTTCAATCACAATACAAGAGAATATAAACTCCTTTTTTACCCCGCTCCAGTTAATAAAGTATCCTGCAATATTTCCTTTATTTCTACTCATTTCAATATACAGTGGGGTCCACAAGACCACTAGTTTTTCCATAGTAGCTTCATACAATGTTTATTGTCGTAAATTCTTCTCAACCCTTAAAACTTTGTTTACTTCTAGGTTTAAATTAGATTTTCAATCACAGATTTTCTGTAGTCTCAGAATTTGGGAGCCCACATTATATTTGATATGATATTAACTTAATTAAATAGTCTGAAGGGGATTTAGAGCTTGAGTTGACTCTCAAGCCCTTCATCACAGACGGCAAGCCAAATATGTTTACCTTCATCTATCTCAAGGATTATATGAACGTGTGAACTCGTGAATTGCATGTTAACAGCCGCTCTCACCTTACACTAACAAAAAAGTGAAGTGATCTGCATTCTAAACATCTACTAAATCTGTGATGGTCTGCTTTTCATTCTCTTAGCCCTAAATTATCATACCTGATTAAATTCATAGGACTAATCAAGACACGTGTTGATGAATCAGCTGTGACCATTACCGATAAAACAGTTTTCCCTGCACAGCATTTGCAAAACACCAGATTAACACAACGTCGGATCATCTGTCACAGTTTCACCCTTGCTCTGTTCCAGAACCTAGTGAGCAGCCTACGGAAGCAGCATTTTAAGGCATCATTTCACTCTGTATAAGAAAGATGTTCCAAAAGGTTGCCATGATAATTTGTGCTGCATCGTTAAGGCCAGATTAAAGCGCCGGTCCAAAATTACAATACCTTCAGTGTAAAAAATCGGATAAATTATATATAAAAAGCAAACAATATACTATGTATATAGGCTTTTAAGGGTCTTGGACCATCAAAGCAACATACAATTGCACTAAAATCCTGTTAATCACTCATGAGGTTGCATTGCAGTTGAAGGCAGCTCCCTTTGTAGCAAGTAGCAAATACATAGGGCTCCTTTGACTTCCCTAAAGCACTTTTGTCTTTACCATCTTTAACATTTCTCCCGGATGCATAAAGAGAGTTCCTGTGCCACTGTTGCTTCTCTGTATGCTAACACACATTATTATCTCTGATCATGCAAACTAAAATAAAAGCTTGTATTGCCCGCTGCTCTCTCTCACATTCAAATTAACAGGGAAACTTCACTCTTGCCGAGCAACTGCGTGCAACTGACATCACCGACGCGATAATTGCATGGCTGCTATTCATGTAAAAGACTTCTTAACACCTGCGCGAATGCCAAGAGAGTGCAAGCTCCGCCCAGTCTCGATATAACATGTTGTTCATCACAGGATGTTGAGGGCAACTGGTGTTCTCACAGTCGTTCATTTTTTTAATGTCAATGCAATCCGGCCAATTAAATGAACCTACCTGTTTCCTCTCAACTCAACTGAAGAGTTTGTGGTGCTTATTATAGCACCAAAGATTTATAATGATGAAACTGAGGTAATAGCTATTTTCAACCCATTGCAAGTGTTGTTTTTTTTTCTGCATCACTGGCAGAATAGTGTATGAGAAAGAAAGATACAGACTGTAAAGTACAGCAGCTGTCACAGTGCCATCAACGATGTGAAGTAAAACCATTGAAGGAAAATATATATTTCTGAGGCAGGCTATAAAATGTCTCTCGGAGCTGCTCTATAGGGAGCTGGGGGTTGGAGCCACCGACTCCAGAATGGAGATAATATAACTGGAAATGTGACAGGATGGGTTATAGGAGCAAAGCATCCAGCATTATAGACATAAATGGTTATGCGTCATGGTGCAGACACATTTGGCTGTTGTGCTTCGCCTGACATTTGTAATGGCTTCGAGACTGTTTGTTTAGACTACGGCAGGATCAGAGAGAGAAAAACAGCAGCCTTAACGTATTTCCTACCCATCAGCCTGTGGATTACCCGACCGCCATTAGAGTCGATTGCAATGGCATAAATACAACTTCATAAGATGGAGATCAAATGCACGCTGCTATTGAGTTGATTTTGCTGGTTTCTGTGCATCACAGCTGCCACGAAAGCTCTTGACAGTCACGGTTCTGCCTGAACTATGCAGGGAACTGTCCGTGGTGCTGACACAGATGAAAGCTGAGCTTTGGCTGTTAGGGGGCTTCAACCAAGCTGAAGCACACTAGCCTGTCGTACTGCGGTGGCATCTGTTGCGAGAGGCTTTTGAGCGGCGTCGCTGATAGGGAGGCTGATAACCAGGCTCTCACTCACTTTCAGCACCGTTTCTTCCAACCATACCTGTCACTGTCAGTGGCAATAAAACTAGGCTTTGGGCTAACACACTCAGACATAATGTGATCAGCTCGGTGGGCAAACAAAGTCGCTTGCCTTATCGAAATGGCTGCCAATTCGACAGCCGTCTGCGTGTAATCCAAGGATGCGAGTCACAGAGGCTGACAGCTAGCACATACGTGCATGCTCGCACCTGCAGACATATATAGCACACGTGAACGCATGAATGAATGTCATCTACATTCATGTTATTAAATGTACACACTGCAATCTAAGTGACAAACAGATGCAGACTCACAAGCAAAACTCACTTCGCATATTTAATCTAACTAAAGGGCAGCGGTTTTGAATAATATATGAGCTATGTCCCTATAATGGCGAGGGGACAAAACAATCAATTTTCTTTATGAAAGAAAGATGAAAATGAGTCAGATTTATCCCTGTCATTACAGAAGATCAAATTAGGAGATGAAGCGTGAGCTGGCAAGAGTAATTATGGAGGGAAAAAAGGAAGAAGGAAGTCATTTTTGGGGGGGAAGTAACGTAAGGTTTAATAAAATGAAGGTTTTGTCTCCATTATCGTTATGAACAGGAGGGAAATACAGGGGGTTGTGCTCACAGAGGCGAGGCATTGTGGAATTTTGGGGGTTGGAATAAGAGGGACAATTGAACGGAAGAGAGGAAAAAATAGGAGAAATATCTGCAGGGTCCTCGAGGGAGCAGAGAGAGATGAAAAAATGACAGATGGACAAGCTCTTTCTTTAAAGCTATTAGAGTGGGCCACAGCCATGCAGTGAGTAAATGTCAGAGAGGAGTTTGATGAAGATAAGCAGAGGGAAGATTTACACAGCTGAATAGGGAAGGAACCAATGTCCACTTCTCATCACTGAACCCTCTAACTATATTTATCAACTCACCCAAGTTACGTATCTCACAATCTTGCCTCGATCTACCCGACTGGCTACATGCAAGGAGACCATAGGGACTGGTGAGATAAAAATAGATCTAGACATAAAATGTTATGCTAATGGTTCCTAGTGTAGTACAGTAAAACAGGTTTGTACTGTCAACGTAGCAGCAGGGAAGGGAATGAGTACCATAGTACTTGGAAGTGACAGCAATGATCAATCAAGGGAAAAATACACTAATTGTGTGACTCTGTCAATTAGAAACATGTACGTTTTAATTCTATAATTGGTTACATTGACAATTCTGACATAACACACTCAATTTCGCCAATCAGAAACAAGCTAGAGTGGTGACATTTAATCTGCACATGCTCAGTAGGATTCTCTCTCAGCATCCGGAAAATGAACACAGTCATTCTACCTCAGCAAAAGTTTTCAGCAAAATAGAGATTTTGAGGTTTAAAAGTTACTTTTTGCGTGTACAGCATTTTTCTTTGAAAGCAAATGTATACATGTTCACCATTTATCCCCTGCTTCCCCTACTTTGATTGTTTAAAACGGAAACCACCTATGCCATCAAAAAGCAAAACGCAGCAATATAAAAGGCATTCAAAGTTAAAGCAGTTTTCAAATTGTTTCAAAGGTCTCAGGTATTTGAAATATACTGTAAACATAACATATCATAAAATCTCAGAGTTAAACCTCTACTGATGATGTATAACTTGTCTCTTTGCAGGCGCCTGGTGACACTCATTATATAATATATTCCTCATACCTACTTGTCTCAAAATAAATAGCGTTCAGAGAGCATCCTGTATTCTTTGCATGCCTTGCAATACATTCACAGCAGACAAAAGCTAGCGGCACATCTGAAGCAACAAATACATACAGTAAATAAAACAGTGACCGGCACTAGTATTAAACCAAATGTATAAACAACTATCTGTTCTTTGAGATGCAGGTTTGGCTGAGATTTGCGAAAATGAAGTAAGATGCAATACTGCTCAGAAAAGTGTTGGTGGTTTGTAGGTCACAAACAGTACTTAGGGACTTTCAGTCTGGGGCAGCGACAGCACTCAACACTCTCTTTGGAGACACACAAGATGCATTTCTGAATTCAAAAAACATCTAGATGGAGCTCAACTGATGGAGTGGAGTGCAACAGAATGCAGGGGTCTTCAAAAGCACAACTATTTTTAACTTGACAGGCACCAGATCTCGTCCTAAAAACGAGATATGGTGCAAGATGCTACACTGTCAGAAAAATGTGTACAACAGCTTGTCACTGGGGCAGAACCCTTAAAATGACAACTTTGTAGCTTGTCGTCCCCTAAAAGGTGCATATTAGTATGACAGAATAATCTAACAAACATTGTAAGAAGCCTCTACATTTTAGGAGTAGACAAGTTCGAAAGTTGGCACTGTTACTACTACGAACCTTTTAGAGGTAAATAATTGAGGGTACTGTCTCATAAGGTACAAATACAATTTGTGCAAGTTTTTCTGAGAGGAGAGCACAAACATTAGAGTAGACATCATCTGCTGTCTGGCTCTTAGTACTCAATACCTGAGCAGTCAAACTGACCAAAATTTACTCTAGCAGCTAGAGTGAATGCATCAGTTGGATGCTAGATATTACTAAATAGCATTTGCTAGGTGCAGCAGGTCTAAAACCATAATTTCTGGACCCAGTGGTAGTTGTTGTACCCTGTGAGTTTAGTATCTGTCTTAGAGCGCATTTAAAGGTCAGGATTCGGGCAGTGGAGAGAGTTGGAAGACTGCTGGCATTTAGTAACAGTACAAGAATGTTGGAAGAGTGTTGCGGGGCAGGACTAGAAAGTAGAGTCCGCTGATGGGCTGACCCCGCGCGTGTCTGGCTCACCATGCGCTCCCTGGCCTCCCGCTGCAAGCAGGATTGATGAGAGTGGTCTGGCCACCAGACACTGGGCCAGATTACAAACACGGCGCTTTGTCTTTGTACACCACAGCTTCTCAGAGCATGGAGGCCCCGCATTAATTGGTAGTAGTCCCCCGTTGAGAGAGTCCCCAGCTGTGCGGTTCACTTTCACTTCTCTTGTTCACCGACTCCTAATGCGACAGTGTACGGTTAACAGGGGAGGCAGTGAAATTGTGTAAGCGTACATGTGTGGATATGCAGTGGGAGCATCTCTGCATGCAACTTTGGGAATTCTGCAATGTTAGCAAGATATGATGAAACACGTTGTGTATATCTGAATCTCACACAGGAAAAAGTGACAGGGAAAAAATGGCTCAAAGGTGCTGTCAGTGGTAAGTAATTTAAACGCCAAATATAAAATGCTCCTACTAACAGAAAGATATTGTTCTGAGGAATGCAGCCTGTCTTTTTAACAACCCTAGGCTCTTAAATGGATAGTTCAACCAAAATGAAAGTTCTGTCATCATTTACTCACTCTCATGTCGTTCCAAGCCTGTATAACCTTCCTTCTTTTGTGGCACATAAAATATGTTTTTTAAATAGTTTGGAATGACATAAGGTGAGTAAATGGTGAACTATCCCTGTTTTTCAGCATGGGGAGTCTGTCTTTTTTTGGGCAGTCAGATAATTTGGAGCCACTTTCTTCATCAGTTAGCTTGCATCTTCAAGCTTTCTATCGTTAGGGGTTTGAAGCAAGGTTTCTGACCGAAGGGATCATTCTGATTCTAAGTCTGAAAGAAGTTTATTACATATTTACTATGGTTTTACTACATATTTGTAATAATGTGTGAATCAATCTAACACTAAAACATTCTTACTTTAGTAACAGCATGGTTAATTTGCTGAGGCGGTCAAAGTCTAGCAAAATTAGCAATACAGTTTACAAATCTGACGAGAGGATTTTAGATTGGAGAAAAGACAAAAGTTTTGGTTAACACTGCCAAAAAAAAAAAAGTTATACAATACAAGTAAAGTATTTTCAATATCCTGAATCTCCAGTTTCAGTTAAGTCACAAGATGTACAGTAAACACAAGATGTGTGTTAACTTAATGTCTAAAACACTCATAAAAAGATGAGAACAGCTTAATTTTAGTTAGTTTTAGTTTAGTTTAGTTAAGAAATGTGCTTTTATTAAAGTGCCTTTATTAAAATTATAAGCTTTACATTTATGCTTTTAAATTCTCTATATTTAAATTGGCTCCTTTTACTTCCATTGTAAGTGATTCAACATATTCTTGATTTGATTTTAAGAAAATGAGGTTAGTCAAGTTTTGTGTGATAATAAACATTGCACCACATACTGAGTCAGTTGTATTAAATTCAAAATATTCCAAAAGCAATTATGAGGCAGCAAAAAGGGGACAAAAGGGGTCCAAAGGATAGCAGTTTGAGTCAGAGGTTTGAGCCGGATTGTGCTGCCTCATTTAGAGTCAGAGCTGGACTCAGCACAGACTAGTCAGCTGTGGAAATCATAGATGTGCCAGAGCAGCAAGTGCTCTGTGAGGTTTAGGGACAAAACGCACCTTGATGCTCTATAGCCGCATTGGTTCTCGTGTCGCATTACTCCCTCACGAGTGCGCTCTTTGAGCGCCATCCAGGGAGCCCAGAGAAAGAAAATCGCCTTTGAGCGCGGGTTCTCAGTAGGAACCCGTCTGTGTGCATGAATGTATGCAGACTCTAGAGAGGCCCGGCACATTTATTATGCTAAATGTGACTCTTGAATCACAGCGAATGTCTGCTAATGAAGCACACAGGGTGCCTGGGCAATAGTAGGGCGAGCTTGCTGTTTATTAGTGGAGATGCAACTTCTCTCTGGCTACATTTATATTATTTCTTTGCAAAGATGGTTCAGATGAGTACATGGACTTATCATACTGCTTTCATACAGATGCTTGCTCTGAGGCAAATCAAGAGGAGGCCATGAAAAATCAAGGTAAAATGAAACAAAAATACATACTGATTATGAACAACAGGCGAAGAACTCGGATGGATACACAAGCGGTATGCAAAACGAGACTAAATGTGAAGACGAGAGTGAGAAAAAGGCGAGGCAGAGGAGGAAAGATAGTAAGAGAGAGAGGTTGACCCAGTTTGCAGACACCATGCTGAGCTCCCAGCCGACCCTGCAATAAATAACCGACTGCAGGCTGGCAGAGTCTAACAGCTGCTTGGTGGCTGTCTGTTCCTACAATGTCTCCTTTCGTCCCCTACTGCACCTGCCCTCCCCCCTCACCTGCAGAGCACGTGTGTGCGTAGTCATGTGGTGATCTGTGTGTCGACTTCGTCACCATGCATTAGATTGAATAGGATGTAATCAAGAAACAGCGATGTTCATGGGACATGTGCAACAACTACACATGAGCCTGACCTACTGAGAGTCTTTCAGGCACAAACAAGAGAAGATACAGCTTTGAAGAATCTGATAAACATTATGAAAGGGATTATATACAGTCATTGCTGTAAAATAAACCCAACTGAATTATCAAGACACCAATAAAATTGTGTTTTATTTGAGATAATGTCATGTAATTTCACTGCTTCTTACAAAATATGAAACATGTAAGAATGAGTGCTAAAAGTTGTATTTGTTATTATTTATAATGATAAAAAATAATAAAAATACATAAAGTTAGTATTACTATTTTATATGAACGTTCTTTTTAATGCTTTTATTCAGCTAGGATTTAGTAAATTGACAGTAAATAAATGTTATAACATTGCAATAATTATACATTATAAGTTCAGAATAATATTAATACTTATTTATTTATTGTATCGTATTTATTGTTATTATAATAGTTAATGCATGTAATGTTTAAAAAGCAATCTGGTCTCATAAAAACATATACCTTTTTTTTTACATGCCTTACTGCACATTTAGCCGCAGTTTCAAAGAGAAATGTCCACTGAGTGGTGCTAAAACACAGATTCAATACGTGACCCCTGGCACATTTTTATTACGTTGATATAGGTATGTATTGCGGCGGTTCAGAATTGAAATATCTGGGGACTGTTGCTAAAAGTTAATGCTCCATCATATTTAACCATGCATTGCACTATACAAAAAGCTGCTGTGCAATAAAGATAACATAGGCATAAGGATATCACACTAATAACATTAAATGCTGTCGAAGTGTGAATCTCTGTCCTTTAACATTAATTGCCATCAAATAAATTTTCATAAAAGCTCAAGGACAGCTTGCTCACACAATCCCATGTTGCATGTTGTCACTAGACTGTATCTCCACAGATTTTTCCTCCTTTTCAGGCCTTGCTTCTCCTGCTCAGATGAGCAAGATGCGATTGTATTCTCAAAGTCAAAGCTACTATTCACCAGGGACTCACCAAAAGCTTCACAGGATTGTATGAGCTACGTGTGCCTACTGTATGCATTCAGAAAATCGTGTTAGGTGTGAATACGCCTGCTGGAAAGTCCTCTTGCCCTTGTCAAGGGTCATGCCCCACCACAAACAATCAATCAATGAGCCCTGGAGCTTAGGGGTTACGCAGCACGCATTCCCTGTCTCCTTCAGGGAAATAAAGACGCACTGTTCCCAGCACAGAAGTACACAAACACAGCAGGCCCAGATGTCCCATACAGCAACAGCATCCAGGAACACCCACCAGCGGTCAGCGCTTTTAAAGTGACTGCGTGCATTACAGCTCACTAGGGTTTGATGTTGCAGTACACACTAGTGATTTAATGTTTTAGTGCTTGCTAGAGGTCTAATGTTTCAGAGTTCATTAGAGCTCTAATATTTTAGTACCTACTAGAGGTCTGATGTTTTATTGCTCAGCAGTAGTCTAATGTTCTGGCATTTTAGTACTCATCACAGGTCTGGAGTTTTAGTGGTCACTAGTGGTCTAGCGTTTGAGCACTCGCTAATGGTCTGATGTTTTAGCATTCAGCAGAGGTCTAATGTTCAAATCAAGTTAAAAACACTGTCCACTTACAGTCTCAGGCTTCCTGCGAAAAAACTTTAGCATAATACATTGTAATTGCGTTAATGTTGTGCATGATTTCCATTATGGCAAAATGATTATTGCAAGATAAGAGAAAAATTAGAGCAAAGGAGAGTAAAAACCAATGTCACTGAGTATTTTAGATTGCCATTCATCATGAATAACATTGTGGTGGAGGGCTGCACTTTCTGAAATGTCAAGCATGGCAAAAGCAGGTGGGAGCTGACTGTGATTAATCAGTTTTAACCAAAGCAACATTCGCCATTGACCCTAAAGCAGAGAGAATCATAGGCTTTTAGGCAGTTTTCACACTCGGATTGATCGCATGATCCGAACTTGAATTCAATTCCACCCCCACGGGTCACTTAATACAATGTATTATTTGGATTCAATCCATGGTACATTTGCATTAACTGTAAGTACAACAATGTGAAGGCTACTGATGACTGCTGGTTGCCTGCTTACTACCCTGACCAGGAAACAACTCTGAAAAATAAAACTGAAAGTATTGCTCACTATGGCTGGGAAATATATATCTAAAATATTGCATTGATTTTAATGATCTCACCAGTAGGCTAATATAAATAGCATTTATTCAGTTCAATTCTTTCAAAAAACTGTGATTGATTGATATATACTGTACATACTGTAAATGTAATCACATTACGTTACTTACTGTACAAATAACTTACAATTATAAAAAAAGCATGGCTGATTTTTCCATTAAATATTTCCAGTCAACAATAACTAAAAATAAGCCATTTCAAAGTTATTCAAAAAATATGAAGATACTGTATAAAATGAATTCCATCAAATGGTACATTGCCCAGCTTTATTGTTCACTTTAGATTTACTACAAAAGCATGCACAAAACAGCACTTGAATCCACTGCCCACACAAAGCAATTTCTTCAGAGACAAACAGCAATTAATATGATCATAAATTATATGTCATCAACAGTGGTTCACTTCCACAAATTATATCTGATTGCTTTCACACCAATTACAAACTATACTGGCGTCCGACACTCTACATCAACAACTGTGTGAAAATGCCCTTGAGAATGAACGAATAAACACAATGCCACACAGTTCCATTTAAATAAGGGAAATACATGTGCTGCTTGAGCTTGTGCGATGTAGTACAGTACCCCTAATGAGGAGAGAATGTAATATGAATCCAGATGTGCTCATTATCAACCTCTGTGCATGCCAAATATATACTCATAGGAGAGCGGAGGGAGGAAATATTGTAAGCAAATGAGGACACTGATAGCGTGCATCAAAAGAGTTCTTCACATGAACAGTCAGTTCCAGAAGTGCATCTTGTGAACAGTTTGTTCGGACTAGATGTGAATGTGTCTATGGCATGTGCTCGTGTTTCGGCTCGAAACATGACTTTTCTCTCAAAGGGCATGCTGGCACCGATCCTGTCTGGCTACGCTCCACCACCAACATCATCAACATACTTTTATCTCCTAGCCACTCGTCTTGATGGATGACTCTCCAAATTTTGCTCTCCAAATTAAATCCTTTGAAATCTCTTTGTTGACTGCTTTATTATTTTGGCTCTCTGGCTCTCTATGGGTATTAGAAGAATAGTTCATCCAAAACTGAAAAATCTGTCATTTACTCACCCTCATGTTGTTCCAAACCTGCCTTTCCATCTATATTTGAACACAAAAAGATGATATTTTTAAGTGTTTTTGCCCATACAATAAAACTCAGTGTTGTCCAGCGTGGTTCTTTTAGACCACACTGACTTTCATTGTGGACAAAAACAGTTCAGACACATTCAAAACATCTTCTTTTATGTTCCATGGAACGAAGTGATGTAGGTTTGTACCAACGTCAGGGTGGTTAAATAGTACACTTATTTCTAAACTATCCCTTTAGCACGGGGATAATAAATAAATGCAGTAAAAATTAGAGCTGAAAAACATAGAGTCATGTAGATTATCTGCAGTCTGCATTCTCATATGCTCAATAACTCATTCATGTATATGCTAGGCAGTATGTGCACACCTGAGATAGCGAGATAGTGGGTAGAAAGAACCATATGTGTTGTGACACCCTGTCGCCTGCCTGAAAGCAGAAGATAAGTGCAGAAAAATTATGGCGGGAGCTGGCGGAGAGGTTGGCGGAATGGAGCGAGAGAAAGTGAGAGAGACAACAGTGGCTAAAGCCATGAAGACACAGACAGATCAACAGATAGAGTGTAGCATGCCACCTGCATAATGCTTGGCAGCTGAGAGCTGTATTGTGCTTCTCTCTTTATTTGTTTCCTGAGTTATCTGGAGAGCGGATTTTGGAGGTTCAATCTTGCTGATAATAAAGGGAGGTAATGAGGACTCCAGCAGCAGACAGCTGCAAAGCCAGCAGTAGAGCACATGGGAGCAGCCTCCTTAATACTGTCAGACACATGCTGAGAATAGTAGCATGCGTAGTCTACTTTCAGTCACTGGTGTTCAACTGACTACTGGACTGTTGGTGAGTTACGGTTTACACTCATTAGCTGTGTTCTGAAACTTATGGAGCTGCTTTGTGGCCTTATGTATAGGCAGTTCCTTAAACAACATGGAAACTTATAAATGCCATATTTAGAATGCTTAACTCGGGCAGAAACTCAAAAAGCTCTTTTTAATATTGAATTAAAAATATTGAAAACCTTGTCTGCCATCTTGGATATATTTTTCCAGCTGAGCTTACAGTGCAGTCTATGTTGCCTATTAAGGATAGTGGAGATGTTGACTTACAGTACAATTTGGCAAGAACAATGTATCTTAAAGGGTTACACTACCCCAAAATTAACATTTTTCATGAATCACTTACCCACATGTCATTCCAAATCCGTAAAAGGTTTGTTTGCCTTTGACCTTTTGGATTCTTGTAACTGTCCCATTGACTGCCAGGTAAATAACACTGTCAAGGTCCAGAAAATAATGAAAGACAATCAGAACAAGTCCATCTGCCATCAGTGGTTTAATCTGTATTTTATGAAGCGATGAGAATGATTGTTGTAGCACAGAGGAGACAAATTTTGAATAAACGTTATTTTTCAAAAAATATTCTCGTCCTTTCATAATGTTGTGGTTAAACCACTGATGGCAGATTCTGATGGTGTCTTTCATACTTTTCTGAACCTTGACAGTCTTCATTACTTGGCAGTCAATGGGACAGGCAAAAGCCGAAGACGAATTAAGCTTTACGGGTTTGGAACGATATGGGGGTATGTGATTAATAACAAAATTTTAATTTTGAGGCTGAGCAAGAGTCATTTTCATATATATTTGTTTCTGGAACATAATGTCCTCCAAAAGTTTTGAAACATTTAAACATGCATTACTGTTAAAATTTTTTATTTAGTTCAGCAAGGACCCATTAAAATGATCAAAAGTGACATTTATAATGCTTCAAAAGATTTCTGTATCAAATAAAGGCTGTTCTTTTGAACTGTGTATTCATCAAAGAATCTTAAACAAACAAACTAGCATGGTTTCCACAAAATTATTTAGCAGCTCAACAGTTTTCAACATTGATAAAAATAAGTATTTCTTTTTACAGATATTGTCTAAAACCTCACACCATTAGAAACTCATCCAAACATGATGGCTCTTGAATACTATTCTCTGTTCTGTCCGGCACGAGTCATTGGCTCTGGGTGCATCCCTTGCTCAGATTCACACTAATGTTACTCGACCTCTGTAATCCTGAAAGCAGCATCCTTGTGCTGAGTGCAAAGTGGTCTTCAGACTACAGACTAATTGTAGGCGCTATTAGTTCTGTACAGGCTTTCTGAAGGGAGCAGGCATTAGCGAGGCTAAGAATCTCCCATCGCTTTAACGCTGGACTCGGTCCAGCCCTCCTACCCCTCTGACCGGAGGCTTTGCTCCACTTCCACTTCTATATTTAGAGGATGCTTGAACAGCAAGACTGTGTAGCCTGGCCTCAGTGAAATGGGCTAATAAGTTCAGCAAAAGCCCAGAGTATGTTGTAATGATGTAAACCAGACAACCTCTGAAAACATTGTGTGTGGTCCCATGCATGGTTTTGATGGTGTTGTCGGATACATGGAGACGGCACAGCTGGACTAGCATCACACGTCCCGGCTAAGTGAGATAAATGGCACGGTATTCACTCCTAACTGGGAGCGCTGCTAAAAGGCCTCCCACATGCCATACACTATGTAATGATCATAAACTCTCGCCCCCACACAAGTACGCTCACTCGGCGCGCTCACTGTTGTGTGAAGGCTCTTGGAGTGTAAAGTTCTTTTAAGGGAGCCCTAGGGAGACAGGTTCATCCAGAGAAGAGATCGCTTTTCCCATCATCCCCATCCTCTAATGGACTTGTTGTGTGACGGGGCAAGAGGGGCCCATGGAAGTTTCCTAGAAGCATTTTTTCCAGGCGCTGAAGACTTCAAAGGTGCCCCAAGCTGTACTGGTCTTTTGGTGAAAAGGTTAATGCTGTCGATAGGAAAAAGGGGTGAAGACAGATCATTGGATGGGAAATAGGAATGCTAGGAGTAGTAAACAGGTACACGACCAAGCTATGCAAGATAAGGTCATGTCCACTTAAATTCAACTTGGGCTTGGAAAAAGGTGCCTGTTGGCTACATTTGTGCACAATGATATTGCGTGACATGTCGTCAAACTTTTAAAGTGAAAGTTTTTAAAGTTTCCAGTGAGTGGCTTTAATAGCACATCCAGCTTTATTCAAAACAGATTAACTTGAATGTGGCAATTTTGGTTGTTGTATGTATCACAACTTTGTTGAAATGAACTGTGAGTGGTGTTTAAAAGGTTAGTGGTCTGTTGAATTTGAAAACAATGGACTGCCATACCTTAAAACTTACAGACACTGTTAACAAAAGCAAAAATGAGATAAATATGAAGCAACCATGTTGTTTCAGCTTGCTTTTGCAAGCTGTTTTGTCATGACCTTTGTTTCATTGGATTCTGGCATCCCGAGTTTAGCACTGTACCAGGTGCGCTAAA
>JAUMHR010000069.1:10321247-10331567 GCA_032361145.1 Enteromius fasciolatus
GTATGTAACCACCCACTTAATCATATGTGTGCAAATTTGGGTAACACTTTACACTAGCAGTACATGAATTATCATGTTTTGAGTGTAATGGCAGAATGATTATATTTTGTTTTTGTTTTTTTATTAAGCTAATTTAGACATTTTTTATTCGTTAAATATAGGTTTGTGTTTTTTAAAGGCCAGCAGCAGACAGTGAGCTCATCATAAAGTATGACTGGTCAATTTACCCTTCTCAAATCATCACGACTTGCTTTACAAAATCGATAGACATGTTATAACAATATAACAATGTTTAAATGTTAAACGCTAAAAGAATAAATGTGCGACATGATGGTTTGTGCAGAGAGTGACACTATAAAGCACGTTCTGCAGGACATAGAGGCACCAGTCAGCACTTGGATTATAAAGCCTTCGCCTTAATTTTCTCTGATTACAGTAAGAGTAATACGGCATTCAGAACTGTAAAGGGTCTACTTTTATTTGTGTGCACTGACAATAAACGTGATTTTATAAAATAAAGAAAATGTCTTGAACGCTTTGCAAAAACGAAACTCAGTGAAAAAGACATTACAAATATATCTATAGAAAACTTTAAATGACCAATTAATGAAATAAAAAAAATGAAAACAAAAACCCATTCATTAAATTAAATAATCGGTAAAGATGATGTCACGGTCAGCTGGAGGTGCCAGCTCAGGCCACTGGATGGCACTCCAGCACCCAGCAGACTATCTGTGTTTTATGTCTGTTTTCATGCACTCTCATCAATGAACTCATGTCTCCGCCCACTCATTGGTTGTCTAGGTATTTCATTGTTTGTTGCCTCCCACTGACCTAGTTTCTCCTGTATATAACCCGGAAGTGTTTGTATGTCATCACGGTTCATTGTTTACGTTACTCAGCCTAGTTCACTCGTGTTCTTTGTCTTAGCTTAGCTACCCATTGGATTATTCGTTGACGATCTCTGCCTGGATTTGGTTATTCCCTCTGTTTTTCCCCAAGGACCCTGTTTCACGGTATTTCGACCCTCTGCCTTGTTTTTCGACTCTGCCTTTGCCTCTGTCTCCGCTAATGTTGTCTGCCGGCTCTTGATCTGTTCTGCCCTGACCCTGAGTATTGTTTATTAAACCGTTTGCACTTGAACTCGCACGCCTCGCGTCCTCCATTCGTAATAGATGACTTTTCTTTAAAGGCACGTTTATGACAAGATAGAGAATCAGAAAATTCATCTTTGCAACACGGACTCAGAAAACACTTGTTTATGAGTAAATAATTCAAAGTCGTCCTATTGTTTTCCCCCGACACATTCATGATAATTACTTTTGCTGGGGCATTGCGGCAAGATTATTGCGTGCATCTGAACGCAGAACTCTTTAGCTGCGCTGACTCTCTCTGCAGCGGGACAAAAAACACTGTGGAGTCTTGTGTTTTCTAATCTCTAATCTTTTAATCACTAATTGATGGATGTCTAAAATATAAAAATTAGGAGAAGCCTACAACAGGCCCGAAGCCCGGCCCATGTCTGAACTATAATGTCAAAATTGGCCCAATGGTGGGTAAAAAAGTCGGGGCCTGTCAGGCCCAGGCCTAAATGCAGGACTCTAGTATAAACAGATTCTACCAAAAGATTTGGGCAGCTTTAAAGAGCCCCTGGGATGTGAAGGGCCAGTTTCTAGCGATCAAGAGTCCACTAGCTGTTGGAAGACACAGAAGCCAACCACTCATCCCTGGGAGTGTGCATGGCTCTCTCATGGCTGTCCTGTCCAATTCACAGGGATCTTTCCCTGGCCTGATTTAATCCGAGTTCTGCCAGATTCCTTAAAACATTCTCTGGCCCTTTCTCACTGGCACTCAGCTCACGCTCTCTGACTAGAGGATTTGACAAGTTTTTTTCAAGGACACGAGGCTCCTCTGAGAGAGTGTCAGGGTTGTACACTCGGAGATGGTTGGCAGGGTGGCAAAAGTGTTTCTTTTTCATCCTCAAGGTCATCTAACACTCCCTTCCTTCTCACCCACAAAGCCTAACTGGCTGAAACGATAAGTCAGCTCCGACCGAAAGTGAACATGTCAATCAGCGTCAGAGGGAACATGTTGACACAAAATTACTGAGAATGTTGGAATCGGGAAAATCACAGCACGCTAGTAAGGTTAGCCATGCGTTCATCAGAGCTGGATGAGAGACGTGTCAGCCTCACATGCTGGCATCGACAACAAGAAGAGTGTCATCAACAAATAAAGCCTTTCTCGCTTTCTTACTCGTACCTGTGGTTCTTCTGAAATAATTTACTGATATTTCAGGGCCTGGCAGCAGAGGTTGGGTTCCTTACTGCCTCCTGCTGAATGATGCCAAATCAAATCGATAAGCAGATTCATTCTGATATAAAAAGACGGTTGTGACACTAGCTGACATTTATGCCTTCGTATTTATAGACGATTTGGTTATGTTTACCAAAGAAAGATTATTCTGCTAAGAAGTGAGTTTTTAGCATCGTTCTATTGATTCTTCCAGGTGCTGAATATGTTTAGGGATGTATTGTCCTCGCAGCATATTTTCTATCTTGTGTTTATCAAACCAAGTGCAAATCAATCGCTGAACCTGTCTTCATGAAGACCAAGAGACTATATTCACCCGCTTGCTAAAATAACTTCTAAAAGAAATACTTCTCAACATGAAAATAATTATTCATATATACACACACACACACAGACGAGAAGTCCATGTTAGGAACCCACTGAGGTGAAAGAAATGTTCTACTTGAAACGAGCAAAGGGATTTAACCTGTGATTCTGATGCTGAGGCGATACAGTAATGACATTTTGAACACTGCGCTACAGAGTACAGCACTAACAACGTCAAGAATATTGGTTTGATTCCCAGGGAACGCAGGAAGTGAAAAAATGCACATCCATTTCATCAAAGGAATTGTAAAGTCAGCACTTCATCTTGTGCACTCGATTTCAAACTCACCTTTTTTCTTTTATTTTGATATGCATTTTAAAGCATATTCTATGGAGAACTTGTGGATTTTGTAGCATTAAATGGAGGCCTATCTATGATTTACCATGCTAGGACTTTAACAGAAACCGTTTTATTGATGGACAGATCCACAAAACGTTGCTTGTGGTTTTAGAGTTTCCAAAAATGTGGTCCACAAAGTCTGGGTGGTTTGAGAGGGCAAAGGGGTTTCTTGAGTTCATTAAAAGCAAGTCATTTCAATCATAAAAAATACTAAATAATAAAAAAAAATCATTTGAAAATAAAAACAAATAAAACACTAACTGAAAAATATAAAATATTTAGTTTGCTGGCACGTCAGCTGACATCAGAGAACCATAAAGATGCAAATGTGTTAAATTATTCAGATATTAACTTAAAATCTCAAGAGGTACGTCAAGTAAATACTTCAGGTCAAAACAACTTGTCAAAGCAGAATAACATCACATGACTAGGAGAAAACCGTACGGTGACCTCCATCAACCCTTTTCTGAGATCTTCCTTATCAAAGCTAAAAACATCTCACTGGCTGCAATTTAGGACAATATAAGAACATATATCATGTACTAATTCTTGTTCGTCAAGGACATTTCTGCTCAGTTAAAGACAACTTGTGAACTCACAGGGAGGGCAAACCACAGAAAAGCAGACAAAGTCTATATTGACAGTTCTGTACAAACAAACACCCTCCCTTGTCTCTCTGTAAATGTTCTGCTTCTAACTGTCTCCTTCTTTTTTATGCACATGAAACAAATTCGTTCTCTAGCTCTCACACGCACACAAACATACACCCTGGAGAGAGGAGAAAAGAGAGGCCAGTGGGGGAAAAAACGGCAAAAGAAAACACGCATGAGAGAATCTGCAGGCCAGAGGAGTGTGCATACTAAAAGAGACACCTTCCTCTATCCTAGAACTTTATTTTTTCATGAATGATTAAATATTAAACCTACATTTCTGCTCTAGTTAATTGCATGTCAACACAAGGGCAGGAAAGGCCAGAACTGGAAGCGTATGTGTCGTGGGGTGGATGGAGGGCAGCGCATGATCCGCATCTACACGGAATATCCTGGCAGGGTCTGGAAAAAGACGGGTTAAGCATCAGCGACTGTGAGTTTGAGAGAAAAAGTGTGTGCGTGTGTGTTCTGGAGAGTACAACCGTCAAGAAGAGCAACACCATCACTAATTCATGTGCAGCTTCTGCTCTTCCAGGCTGGCGTTGCTCTTCAAATGACCTTTCTTCTCCAACAAATACACTCCTCAGCAGTATGGTGGCATGGACGTTGCTGTGCACCACTCTGCATGATAAAAGCACAAATGAAGTAATGGACCACGCATACAGGGCAAATATTATGCTAAGTTTAGTGTTATAGAGATCGGAGAGTCGGCTGACCCGTTGTCTGTGTGATGGAGAGCTGGTGCTCAAACCCTAGGAATATAGGGGTCTAAACTCTGCATGTGTGGAGCCTTGAGTGAATCATCGATTTGTAGTGTTACAATTGTACGCCGTCTAGACAGGCCGACTGTGGGAGGGTGGGAGCAATGAGAGGGCCATATTGTGTTCATTCATCTCAGAATGCTCGCAGCTTGCCCGCTTTAGAATGCATTCAGACTGGCACGAGGTGACTGAACACTGCAGTCATGCTTAAGACTTTATTCTTTGTATCATTCATGCAAACGCCTTTCAGTGAGTCAGGTTAAGAATGGCATCCTCACAGCTACCTGCCACATGCATCAGTGTCAGTGATGTTTATGAGTGACCATGAAAATCTTTTAAAAATTAAGCTCCTTTTTATGATATCATTTTATGTTTTAGTTTTTTTAGCCACACATTGTAAGATTGTTATTATTTATACTATTGTAGTAAAATGTTTTATTTTAAGAAAAAATACAATGTGCGTGTGCATATATATATATATATATTTAGTTTTATTGATTTTAGTATTTTAACAAACTTTTTTCCAGTTAGTTGCCAAAGCAACACTTCAGATTTTTTTAAATCTAATAATTATATTTATTTTAAAGAGCTTTGTATTTAATTATATACACAAAGAATTATTATAATTTGTTTGGTCACACTTTAATTTAATGTACAATTCTTGTTATTGACTAATTATTAACTACAGATTTTGTCTAAAAAATGTCTAATTTGCTGCTTCTGAGTACTTAGTAAGGTAGTTGGTAAATTTAAGCATTGGTAGGGTTTGAGATGTACAGTAGAATGTGCGGAATATGTGCTATTTAAGTACTAATGGTATGCTAATAATAAGAACTCATCCCTATACTAAAGTATTACCACAAACGTTAATACAAAAAAAGAAAAAAACATGTCATCAAACAATAGGTGTATTAAAGTAATTGTTTGAATAAGTGAATTGCATAGGTCTATGTAAAATATTTCCAAATAAATAAATAGATCTGATGAGCATCAAGTCTTTTCAAGCAAACAGTCTAAAGTTAAACAAGTTTCAGTACTTTTGGGATTTCATTTACATCCCAACTGCTATGGATCATGACCTTACAACAGCCACCTGTCTTTCACTGCTGGTGGTGACCACATAACGAATCACAGACATGATGGGACAGAGTGTAGCATGCCCTCCATCATCCGGTAAGGTCGGCTCCATCCGTTCTCTTCCCTACTTCCTCCAGATTTCCATTTGATTTGATGCAAGCTTTTTCTGAATGAGCGGGCAGCCCTCTTTCCAGACAGCAATTCAGAGGGCCAAAGCAAGAGCAATCAATTCTTAAACTAGAGACTGCAAACTGAAAAAGAGCAGTGAGAAAGGCTGCAGACGTATCCATATCAAAAGCTTTAAGGGCTACGGCTAAGAGCGGCGAGACGGTGAATGGGACTGAGGGTGTGTGGATGATTAAAGCTAACCTGCTCAGAGCGGCGACGGCCGTGCTCAGTTTGAGAGTACGCCACTCTCTCTTACGGCTGACATAATTGATTTTCACCGCTTCCAGCTTCTTCTGTGTTTGTCTGTCTGTCTCTCACTAAAATCAAGAGCAATACTGGACATTTTCTCTGTGCTGAAGAAGGGTGTGATGGGAATTAGTTAGCGACTGGGTCAGTACAGCAAGTTTCAGAATTACGCCTTTCAAATTTGATTCCTGAATTTGAATTGAGGCAGCATGCAATTTAAAATTGAATGCAAGTAGAATTAAAATCAATTGAAACAGCTTTTTGTAGTTTTGATGAGATTTATGCATTATTTGTATATTTTTTTAACGATTTTTTAGCTTTTTTTACTGGTGCTTTTTCTTCATCTTCCTTGACTCTCCCGCTCCTTTAAAGTGGCCGGCCAATGTAAATCATTCATATTCAACAATACTTCATAAATCTCCATTATCAGGCAGAATAAGAGAACAGACTCGCTCTTAAGTTCTTCATTGCAACTTAATTATGTAAAGACTATCTGAAGTCATGTCGAGGGAGAGCTAATCTACACCTTGAAATTGAACAAGATATATTATTGATGCCTTGTCTTCCTTTGATTCATAACAGGAAAACTACCCCTTTCCTCCCACCCATTCATCCATCCAGTCCCCTCATTCACTCACTCTTGCTCACATTAACTACCAAATGCGCTCTTTACACCTTCTCAATCACTCCTTGGGAGATCCTCCCCATCCATTAGCATTCAGGTTAGCAAAGTGAGGGTTACAAATGAGTTCTCTGATTTCCTGACTCCATGAGCTTTTAAGCAGCATCTAAAAAGCCGAGGCTCTTGAGCTATTTGCTTACCTCTTGTTGTTTAGATAACACGCTTTTTCAAGTGCTCCTCATTGATTTGATTAAGATCTGCCGCTGCATAAAAACACCACGGCTCTCTAATGTACTTTTCCTCATCTTTTTCTGAAACACAGCAAAGTGATTAGAGAGAGGCATTCATCACCCCTCATTATGCTAGCAGCTGCACTCTAAGAAACGTGATCTTTCTGTCTCTCCTTGCTATCTTTGACACATTACCTCATATGCTCTGTCATCCACAGATAGCTGGTTGCAGTGTATCTCCTCCTCCATCTCTGTTGCCATTCTCCCGTGTGTCTATCTCTCCTATACAAACTTCAGAAGAAAACTGCAGTTGTTATGTTCACTTGAGCGATGTCAAGCATATCAGTGAAGCGGCATGTCAAACAGAAGACCAAGTCAGCAAATTCGCCTCGTACAAAAATACTTGACAGAGCCTCATTTCCAGCCACCTCAGCTAAAATGCTTCAGAAACCACACACTGCAGAAACATGCAAACTATTATAGCGTTACATGCCTCCAGAGACCTGAGAACCGAAGCAGACTTAGGAAATGAGCTTTCTGATGTGTGGAAAACTGCCAATATGTCTCAGATGATTTGTCCCTATTACTATCCGTCTTGTATCTCTTGGACACTAAAGATACCTGTTGTTGCTGGCTGTCAGTATGCATTAGTATTAATGAACCGTTCAACTGTTCAAAATATATAATTTGTCCTATTTTGCTGTTGGTCAGTTCACTTGGTGTTACTCTTGGTTTAAATATTAAGTTTTAGTACTTAAAGCAATAGTTCATTCAAAACTAAAATATTAAAATAAATATTCTGAACATCATCTTCTGAGTTTGACAGCTTGTAGTCATATTGAAAAGAGCAGTGTTCCACAACAAAGAGAAAATCATTCAGGTTTGGAACAACATAAGGTTGATCAAATGATGACAGAATATTCATTTGTGGGTGAACTATTCTTTTAATGGTACTACTACTATTACTACATTCTAGCCGAAAGTTATTAAAGCACAGAAGCCTGCAGTGCAATATTCAAGGCCATGCCTCACTCCAACCTCAAATCCGATTACCAATGACACTCTCACATCTACTTGAGGGAAGAGCTCTTTTGAAGCTTCCTCCTTTTCTTACTAACCCAGAGCCTGATTGTACATTAATGACACGGCACATATCACAAGAGCTCAGAAGCTAACACTAAAGCCCATCTCTCTGCCATCCAAACTAGCTTTATTAGACATGTGACACAGGGAGGGTCAGTGATGGCCTTTGGTGGGATTACAGCAAATGGACTCCAGAGCAAATGGATCACCAAAAAAACCTCCAGTGAGTTCGCTCTCCAGCCATAGCCTGCGTAATATTCCCATCTCAACAGTGGATATCTGGCTACAAAGTTGCATGCATCTATGTGTACTTTCTAACTTTGAGCCAATTCAGGTTTGTGTTACATATGAAGGACTTCTAAGCGCTCTCAGTAGTGAAGCTACACACTCATATGGCAACTGGGAACATGATCATTCAGCCATGCTTCTCAATTTGCAGTTAGCTAAAGCATATGCATTCCATCCATAAAAGAATATCAGTAATCATTTGAGCTACAAAACAGCAGCCCAGATCAGTCGTCATCAGGACAGAGTAATTTATGCACACTGTGATGAAAACCGTGCGCTTCCATCAGGAAACCACACATTACTTATAGCCCAGTGTTCACAGGTTTCTCGAAATTAGATTTATGGCTTGACATAACTAATGTTTTGTATTTCGTTCAAAATCAAATCTTACTTTATTGATTTTTTTTTTTCTGTGGAAATAAAAAATAAAACAAAGTTCAGAACAACAGATTCAGAAAGATGTTGTTCAACAATATCAGACACCCTCAAGTCGTTCTAAACTTGTTACCTGGGCCCAGTGTTGTTGATGGCATCAAACTTGGGCCCAAATTAGGATTTTCGTTAGTCCACTTTAGACATTCTAACTTTGTAACTACATGTCAACTAGCAGTCATTAAAGTATTAGTAGACTGTTTTCTTAATATCTTCTAACACTTTATTTGGTGGGTCCACAACATACTACATACTATCAGAGATTATGCAAGTATATGTCAACTTATTACTTATTACTACTAACCCTAAACCTACCCTAACAGTCTGAGAATTAGGAGACATGTAGTTGTGAATTAACAATAATTAGTTGACATGTACTGTAGTTGACACGTAGTTACAAAGTTACTTATAGTTAAAAGAATGTCTAAATGGACTATCGAAATAAAGTGTAACCCAAATTTGAAATGGCATGTCAAAATGAAAAAAATATTAATTATCATAATAACTCTGATGTCAGTATCTTGGCTCGTACAAAGAAGTTTTTTTCTGTTATAATTGTAGGTTGAAGTTACACGTTTCTGAACAACCCAACCCAACAATGTCATATAAATTATTGCAAATGTTGTATGCTTCATTTGGCTTAAAACTTTGCCAAAACCTAACCTGAAAAGGTTGGACGCAGTGCATGATTCAAAGGGGTTAAAATTTTGATACTTAGGATATAACATCTAATGCCACACTCTCACACCTAAATTATGCAATATAACCCTGCCACTTAAGGGGAACATCTGATTTGATGTTACAAGTGCTCGAGGTGAACAAAAATGATTTCTGACTTGAGCTGACATGGTAAAAATCCAATATAGCGCAGCTGTTGCCTGGTTGGTGTTAAACAGGCACCTGTTTTCATTTAGGTCTCTCATCATTTGCCACTCGTTCTCCTCTACTCCTCCTCTCATTCCAGCTCATTATACTTGCCAGTCTGGAAGGAGGAAGGAATGACCTCCAGGGCTGAGATTAAAGAGGGCCGAGCAGAGAGCTTCAGCGTGTGTCCAATAGACTGGGCTAGAGCTGCAGAATGCAAGCCAATAGTCCAAGATTCATAATTCATATTCCACCCCTTATGTTTGCCTCAGCATAGATCATTTCTCACTCTCTCTACAAACATGAATCCTTTCACTATTCCCTACTGCCCATTTGCCCCCTTCCCTGTCACAAGCATCCCTTTCCAGATGGCTGCCACTACATTTCAGTGTTAACTATGGTCAACATGTCCCCTCTCTGGGGTACTGGCACTAACCCACTTTTCTCCTACTATTGATCCCTCCTTCCACAGAAGTAGCCTCAACTCTCCTCCACTGCCATTCCCCCAGGAAGTTCAGAGTGTGAATGTCTTCTTGGATTAACGTGAGCTTCCATTGGATTCCACTGAGAGATACAGTGTCTTATTGGTAATCCATTATAGAGATACAGAATCTGGAAAAAGTAGCTTGGTCCTAATAGTGAACTGCATACAGTACGTGGATTAAACATTCAATAACCTTTCTCTGGCTTTTGAAAAGCAAGGATCCTATTTTTATGACCTCTGACTTTTGACAGAACAGCTAGTCTGAAGTAACAGCAACAGGTAACAAACTATTTGGTAACACTTCAGAATAGGGGGTCAGAATAATGCATTAATTAAGCATTAATTAATGGTTAATTTGTTCACAATTAAGCATTAGTTGAGCAAAAACACACTACT
>JAUMHR010000069.1:10349023-10381283 GCA_032361145.1 Enteromius fasciolatus
CTGAAGAGCTCAGAGACAGAATTGTGGCAAGACACAGATCTGGCCAAGGTTACAAAAAAATTCTGCTGCACTTAAGGCTCCTAAGAGCACAGAATCTCCATAATGCTTAAATGGAAGACGTTTGGGCGACCAGAACCCTTCCTAGAGCTGGCTGTTTGGCCAAACTGAGCTATCGGGGGAGAAGAGCCTTGGTGAGAGAGGTAAAGAAGAACCCAAAGACCACTGTGGCTGAGCTCCAGAGATTTGTCGGGAGATTTGGGAGATTCTATCGGGTTGGAGGTGCCGCATGCGCTCCCGTCTGAACTGTCTCGGCTGAATAATTGGTATCTGAGTTCTAGGCCCTCGGCCCTTCTTCCTGGAGGTGCATGAGGAGCTGACCAGGTTGTGGCGAACCCCGTACTCGTCACGCCTGGACACCAGCTCATCTCCCCTCTCCACTCTCGGCAGAGGTGGATCTCACAGGTTGGCCTCTTCTGCGACATTGTCAAGGACTTTTTTTGCCCAGGAGTTCTCGACAGTTCAGCAGCAGACTGGGGCAATAGGTCACATCCTACCACACAGGGAGTATGCCAAGATTCCTAGTGCCCCGCCTCAACCCTGCGGCACCTAGACCTTCTGCTCCGTCCCTGGCGATGCTAGGCCGGCTGCACAACGTCGAGCTGGCCGCAGGCGTGGGTCTCTGCCTGTTCCTCAGGGCCCGGCTGAGAATACCCGTAGCTCCAAGAATGGGCAGCCCGGAGGTGATGGTGATTCCTCCTCGTTGGGACAGTAACATCTGCGCACATACCCCTGGTGGAGGGCCGGGAGCTGTATCTTCTACAGAAGGAGCAATTTTCCACACCTCTGGGCCCAGTGCCCTGAGGTCCCTATCTAACCACTCTGTTCTCTCCTCAGATGCGGGAACCAGTGGAGAAGGTAAGGGCTGCACAGAGCAGTCAGACTTGCCCCCAGGTCGTTCATCCTTCTGGGGCCAGTCACCTCCCTGGTTCCCCACCAGGCTCCCCCACCGCGGGCACGGCTGTCACCGTACCCTTGATACCTCTGGCAACCTGGTTGGAGGCCTGGTTGCAGCTCCCCAATCCATCACGGTGGTTGATACGGACAGTACGCCTCGGCTATGCAATTCAATTCGCCAGGCGCCCGCCCAGGTACAGAGGAATGTCACAAATGCCGCTATCCTCCAAGCGGAGGTTGCAGTCCTACTGGCGAAGGACGCAATCGATCCTGTCCCTCCAGCCGAGATGAGGTCTGGGTTTTACAGTCCCTACTTCATCGTGGCAAAAAAGATGGTGGGCTGAGACCCATCCTGGACCTCCGAGCTCTGAACCGGTCCCTTCTCAGGCTGCCATTCAAGATGCTCACAACGAAGCGCATACTAACAGGCATCCGGCACTAAGATTGGTTCGCAGCCATTGACCTGAAGGTGCGTACTTTCACGTCTCGATCTAACCTCACCACAGACCCCTACTGTGGTTTGCGGAGCTCCCGTTTGGCCTGTCCCTGTCTCCCTGAGTCTTTACCAAGCTCGCGGAGGGATCCCTGTCTGCCTTATGACAGATGGGCATTCGCATCCTCAACTACCTCGACAACTGGCTGATAATGGCTCACTCGCGGGAGTTGTGTGTCAGCACAGGGACCTGGTGCTACAGCACCTCAGCCATCTGGGCCTTCAGGTCAACTGAGAAAAGAGCAAACTCTGTCCAGTGCGGAGGATCTCTTATCTTGGGATGGAGCTGGACTCGGTCGAAATGACTGCCCGCCTCACGGGGAAACGCACGCAGCCTATGCTGACATCATGCATGAGATAATTCAGGCACAAAACAGTGGTCCCTCTCAAATCTTTTCAGAGGCTCCTGGGGCATATGGCAGCTGCGGCTGCAGTTACGCCGCTGGGGCTCCTCCATATGAGACCGCTTAGGCGTTGGTTACACGGCCAAGTCCCGAGATGGGCATGGCACCGTGGCACTTTCCGGATTGTCGCCGCCTTTTCAGCCCGTGGTCAGACCTTACCTTCCTTCAGACTGGAGTGCCCCTAGGACAAGTGTCCAGGCATGTCGTGATGCACACGGATGCCTCCTGCACGGGTTGGGGTGCTGTATGCAACGGGCAAGCAGCCTCGGGTACCTGGACAGGTGCCCGACTGCTGTGGCATATCAATTGTCTCGAGTTGCTGGCCGGGCTTCTGGCCCTGCATCGCTATCAACTGATGCTGCTCCACAAGCATGTGCTCGTTCGGACGGACAACACTGCAGCCGTAGCGTACATCAACCATCAGGGTGGTCTACGCTCCCACCGCATGTCGCAACTCGCCCGACATCTGCTCCTGTGGAGTCAGACGTGGCTGAAATCGCTGTGCGCTGTTCATATTCCAGGGACACTCAACCGTGCAGCCAACCAGCTCTCACGCCAGTCCACACACCCTGGAGACTGGTGACTCCATCCCAAGGTAGTCCAGCTAGAGATCTCTTTGCCTCCCCCGAGTCCTCCCATTGTTGCCTGTTTTACTCCCTTACTGACGAGCCCCTCGGCAGGGCGCACACAGCTGGCCTCCGGGGCCCAAATAAGCCTTTCCCCCAGTGAGCCTCCTTGCACAGACCCTGTGCAAGATCAGGGAGGACGAGGAGAAGATCCTGCTGGTAGCACCATACTGGCCCTTCCGGACCTGTCACTGAAGACAGCACTCCTGATTGCTCTGGCCTCCATCAAGAGGGTTGGGGACCTCCAAGCCTTCTCTGTCAATGAAGAGTGCCTAGAGTTCGGCCCAGCTAAGTGCCCAAGGTTCCTACCACACCCTTCCGAGATCAGGTAGTGAACCTGCAAGCTCTGCCCCAGAAGAAGGCAGACCCGACCTTAGAGTTGTTGTGTCCTGTACGCGCACTGCGCCTCTATGTTGACCGCACTCTGAGCTTCAGATGCTCTCAGCAGCTCTTTGTCTGCTTTGGAGGTCAGCAGAAAGGGAATGCTGTCTCCAAACAGAGGCTGGCCCATTGGGTGATGGATGCCATCTCCCTGTCATATCTATACCAGGGAGAGCCGTGCCCCCTAGGTCTGAGAGCCCACTCCACAAGGAGTGTTGCCTCCACCTCAGCGTTGTTGTGAGGTGCCTCTTTAGCAGATATCTGTAGAGCTGCGGGCTGGGCGACACCAAACACCTTCGCCAGGTTCTACAACCTCCGCAAAGAGGCTGTGTCCTCCCGTGTCTTAAATCAGACAAGCAGGTAGTGGGAAGACCGGCGTTGTTAGCTTGCTGCTGTGCCTTTTCAGTGGTTCCCCGATGCCAAGGCAAACCCCTTCCTCCTGCCCCGCAGTCGGACTCAGAGCGGAGTCAGTCCCTACTATGCTCCTACTGGACTTCCTTCAACTTGTTCCACAGTCAGCCAGAAGGCTGTGTTTCCCTTCACTTATATCAATATCTTATTGATATAGTGCATTCCTTGAAATTCCAAAAGATTTTTAATTTCTCCGCCCCCCTAACACATGCATCTCATATGTAACATCGGAGTGAACTCGACTGAAGGGGAACGTCTACTGCAGCCGTGGGTTACTCAGGTAACCCACGTTCCCTGAAGGAGGGAATGGAGATGTTACATCCCCTTGCCACGACCCTGGGTTGCGCTGATGCCGTCTCGGCTCCTCAGCGAAAATCTGCATGTGCATTCCAGCCGTGCCCTCTTATACTCACGCTGTGATGAGGTGCACCTGGCTGTAATTATTGCACGCCAAAATTCATTGGCCTTTTCTCAAAGATTCAAAGACGATTGGTCTCTCATGCGAGATCTCATATGCAACGTTTCGGTTCCCTCCTTCAGGGAACGTGGGTTACCTACGTAACCTTAGACGTTTTTCTTTTTTAATAAATCTGGAAAAAAAAAATGCAAAAATGTCAACAATTCTGTGTTTTTGAAGAAAAAGGTGGATTGGCTTTATTCTAATCCTACTGTAGCATTCATTATTCATCTTGTAAGAACAACACTTATGTTTTAGATGTTTAGAAGTTTCTTCCATACTGTGATGTCTATTATTTCCTCAAGTAGATTAAGCTTAGACATTTCTATTAAACAGTGTGATATCAAAATACAAGCAGCGATCAATTACTATAACATGCATTTACAAAACAGATTAATTTCATGCCAACTTCGATAATTTTAGTTTCAGTATATGTGAAAATGCTACAGGCAAACTTTACAAATACCTATGATCACTAGTTAGATCACATGGGCTATGGAAAGCACATTTTTCACAACCCATTTGATTCTTGCCCTGTATTTTTTCTCATTTATATCCTAATTCACATCACAAAGATTGGTTCTGAAATAGCAATAGACAATTGATTATTAAATTGCATAATTACGAAGAGGGTGGGTGTTTTGTGACATTTAAAATGTTCTTCTTTCTTTAAAATAGGGATTTTTTTTTTTATATGTATATCTAAAGCATTATTAATTGTGGCATATACTGTTTGTATCACGTGCAAGTGTATAGATTTATGTGTTAATGTACCACTGCGAGGCTGTACATGAACCGAAAAGGGGCGAAAGACTTTGGAGAGGAATCCAGTATGCAAGTGAGATGCACAGGTTTAATTGACTTCCTTTCACTGCTGCATGAGTTTAATTAAAAGCAAGCCTTTAGAAAATTAAAAAGTAAAAGAGAAAGAGAGAGAAGAAGAGTGAGCGAGGAAGAGCAGCAGGAAACTCAGAGAGAGGGAGACATGATAATTAACAGAATAAACGAAATGACACAAACGTCATAGCACCTGCCTCTCACCACCTCCCCTTCCTCCCCAGCAAGTCCCTCTTTCCCCAATCAATCACAAACCTAATATCATCTTCCTCTATGTAAGCCCTTCCTCTCTCCACTCCACTGTTTATTTATTTAGCCTGAAAGTCCCTTTAGGCCCTGCTGAACCTCACTCGTCTCAGCTGCATATAAAACAGCAGGCGCTTTATAGCTAACACAACGTTACTTGACTCTGGAATTCAAACTTTACCTGCCGAAAGTGCAAGAATGAAATACAGCATGCATAAAAAGAGACCTCAAGTCCTTGATGATTTTGTGCGATGTAGTTTTTACCAGTTCGGTTTTAACTTATCAAGCAGAGTTATGGCCGCAAACTCCTCCGCTTAAGCAAGTGCCACCCCACGGTCAAGTGCAGTCTGGTGCACCCGCAGGCTTTACTGTGATTTACTGTAGCTGTTTATTACCGTTTGGTAAAAGACAACTGTTCTCACTCACAGAGCAGCAGCATGCTGAAACCGTCTCTGTCAAGCTAACAGCTGATCAATGGCTGTAATTAAAAGGCCGGATCAATTTCAGCTGGGGCAACCCAATAAAAGTTGGGCTCAAACTGCACGGCCCCATCAGTCCTGAACAAATTCCACGCTGAGACGAGCCCCTGAGCAGCGAGGCTAATGACATACACAGCACTTTCTGCCTTTCTATTAATCACACACACACAGGTCTGACACACGGTACACTCCCAAACACAAACCACCCACTTCCCAAGGTTTTATTTTCCTCTGTGGAGAACTTGTGGCCATGTGCTTCTTTTTATTTCTTCAATTTTTTGTCATTTTCTAAAGTGTCTGGATACCAAACAGCCCATGATTGTCATGCACTATTACCGTTGAAATGTTTGAGGTTAGTAAGTTTTTTTCTTGTTTTGTTTTTTTTACTTAATACTTCCTCAAAAATTATCGAAGAACCGGTAAAGACATTTTTAGTTTTTGTTTTTGAATAAAACTACTCATCAAAGAATAATGTATAGTATCATAATTTCCACAAATTGTTTTAAACAATGATAACAGTAAGATTCGGTTGCTTTTAAAGGATTTTTCTGCTTTGCCATCACAGTAATAAATTATGTTTTAAAATATATTAAACCACTTTATATTGTAATAATATTTCGTAATAATACAGTTTTTGCTGTTTATTCATAATAAGAACATTAAATTTGATAAGCATTAAAATGAAAAACATATCCAAAACTTTTAGTATGGCAGTACATGCATGAAAAATTATTTTCACAGAAAAAAATTGCACATGGGATTGGAACAACATAAGAGTAAACAATGACCCAAAAACGAATAATCCCTTGAAGTAAATTAGTGGCTATTATCTCTCAGTCTAAATTACCGTATTATATTTATAAATGTCTCATCAGGTCCATATGTTTCCTCAGGACATTTATATAGTTATATTAGCCCATAATCTGTGTTTCAATTTGAATTGAGTATTGTTATCCAAAAATGACACTGGAGAACATCATAATCCTCCAATAACATCTGCTTAATCACCTTGTTGCAACCGTACCGAGTCACTGAATCCTCGGTCCCCTGTGTCCCCAGGACCAAATAAACAGCCTCAATAATGAACCGCCAATTAATCACAGGCTGGAGGACATCCCACACAAAAGCAGGTTCACGCTGAGGGTGACGCACATGTGCACTGAATTGAGGACTCTTACGCTAATGAGTTTTGAAGAATCTGTGACAGACGGAAGCTCTCGTAAACAAGTGTTTCTCTTCCTCGCTGCAGTCCAGAGGCCTGGTATGAGATAGAGACCTGCAGAAAGAGAATCGCGCATGAGATCATAGCAGTGCTGCTCCTACACAACAATGAGACTAACAGGAGTGCAAACGGAGATTAATTCTTCTGTTTGTGTTTTTATCATGAGAAAGACATTCTAGTGTGCTATAATTAGCATGCTATGAACTCAAATTTTTATATTAATTTCTTCAAGACCAATTATTTAAGATGTTATTCACAATGATTTTATAGCTAATAATTTCAGTGTCAATGCCTGTCTAATTCCAAGCTATTTTCATCTCTAGAAAGCGTATCAAATATTTCTTGCAAGATAAAAATAAACCTATTAGTGTTTATAAATCACTTCGAAAATACTGGTCAGTGTATTTTATGGTTACACCTATTAGTTGCTTATTAGCATGCATATTACTAGAATATTAGCCATTTATTAGTGCTAATTAAGCACATATTAATGCCTTATTCTACGTCCATAATCCTATCTATAAAACATCCAACAACTACCATACTAATTATTAATAAGCAGCGAAGTCCTCACGGTTCCTAGACCGCAAGTAACGGGTCCAAGCCCCGTATCACCGTTTGAGGAGCCGTGTATCACCATGGCGGTTCCGGTTTCACAGCCAGGAGAGCTGTCAGTTAACCCTGCGGTGTCAAGCCCGCAAACAACGGGTTTTAATCATGAATCACGGCAAGAGGGGCCGTGTTCCGCCCAGTCATTATCAGTGTCACAGCCAGGAGCGCTGTCAAAGGCCCTCACTGTTTCCACCCAGTTATTAACGGGTCTAAATTCCGTAACACGGTACGAGGGGTCATGTCCAGTTGTTTCCGGTTTTGCAGCCAGGAGAGCTGTCACCCATCCTCATGGTTCCTAGCCCGCCAGTAATGGGTCATAACCCCGTAGCAAGGTATGAGGAGCCGTGTCTGCGAAGAAGTGATGGTCTGCGATTTGGGTTCAGCGTCACCAGATCCATCAGACTCAGTCTGTGATCCAGATCCTTTGTGGCCGGATCCGCCAGACCCAGTCTGTGATCCAGATCCTTTGTGGCCGGATCTGCCATACCCAGTCTGTGATCCCGATTCTTTGTGGCCAGATCCACCAGTCCCCGTCTGTGATCCCAATCCTTTGTGGCCAGATCCACCAGAGCCGGTGTGTGGTCCGGGTCCACTGTCACTAGAGCCACTAGAGTCTGCAGTGCCTGCAGGGACTGTGAACCCCCATGGCCAGAGCCTCCAGAGCCTGTGTGTGGCTCAAAGTCTTCGTCGGGTCCGCCAGTGGCTGCACGACCTCTGGAGATGTCGGTTCCTGCCGTGTAATCTTCAGAGGTTCCGTTGGTGGCTGCTCAACCCATGGAGGTCTCTGAGTTGCTGTACGGCCGGTCTTGGAGGGTGCTAACACAGTCGGTTCAGTTTCGAAAGGCGCTATCATGGACTGATCAGTCTAGAAGGGCACTACCACAGTCTGTTCAGTCTCAGAGGGTGTTATCATGGACTGTCCAGCCCAGGAGGGCACTATTATGGATTGTTCGGCCCAGGAGGGCATTCTTAGGGACTGTTCGGCCCAGGAGGGCATTGCAGGGACTGTTCGGCCCAGGAGGGCATTGTCAGAGACTGTTCGGCCCAGGAGGGCACTGTCATTGACTGGTGAGCCCAGTCATCGGCTCCACCATGGAGGACGTACGAACTGTCTGATCGGCTCTGGAGAGCGTTCTCGTTCCCCGGCAAGCCCACGTGGGCTGTTCTGCCGTCAGCTCCGCCCTGGAGGGCGGACTAACTGTTTGGTCGGCTCAGGAGAGCGCCATCGCTGCCTGGTAGGCCCAGATGGGCATCCCCGCATGAACTCTTGTCTCTGTGCCTCCCTTGCCCGCTGAGAAGCGAGGCCGTGACAGCACCGATCGTTAGAGTCGTAGTTAATAGCTAACGAGTGTAAAAAGGACGTGGAACATGGTAAAAGGACGTGAAGTTGCCTAGGAAGACATCAAATCAGCACAGCAACAATAAAATTAAGCTAAATACTGTAAATACTGCATATATTATATTACATTACATTTAGTCATAGCAGATGCTTTTATCCAAAGCAACTTACAAATAAGGACAATAAAAGCAGTCAAAACAAAAAAAAAAAGCAACAATAAGTGCTATGACAAAATATGGTACTATATCTGTTATTGGCAAATAATAAAGAATTTTAAATTATTAAATATGGTTGATATTGTATATTTAGGCTTAAATATTTCCAACATCAAATGCTTTAACACGTATAATGCAATGTATTTGTATGAGGTGGAAAATTTGTGCTAATTCGTACAAATTAGTTAAAGTTTTGTGCGATTTGTCCAAACCCCAGTGACGGGTAGATTTAAGGGCGGGGTTAGGTGTAGGTCATTAGTAGAAATGTATATGAAAATTGGCAACTTCTAAAATAGGTATGATTTAGCAAAACACGTATGAGTTTGTACGAATTTGTATGAATTAGCCACCTCATAAAATATGTACGAATTGCAGTGAGACTGATCTTATTACTAGTGCATGCTTACAAAATAAATATATTAAAAATAAAAATTGGTGGGAAAAGCGCATAAAGAGCATTTTTTCAGTTGTAAATAGAACAAAGAATATTTGAGTATAAAATACTTTTCTGTTTGTGTTCCAATGTGTTGCTTGGTTTTTGTTTGTGAAATTTACAACCGGTTTCTAGGTGAAAATTGTCTCAAAACCATTTTTTTCAGTGTATTGGTTGCCATAGTCATCCAGCCATAAAAAAACAAAAAAAATAATGATATGACACGTGCCAGTGCAGCTTGGCCTCTATTAAAAGGTTTTAGATTAACATGAGTCTGATTAACATGAGGATGCTCATCTTGTCTGTCATCACATATCTTGTCTGATTTGTGAAAACCAATACAAACTCCACAGTTTTTGTCAGATGACAATCAAAGGCACAGAGTTTCAATGCCAAGATCAAGGCTGACACTTTAGACACAGTTCCTCACCCCAAAAATGCACTATAAAACACCATCTCTTGATTTGCTCTCTCACTCACATCTGTGTCATCAGAGGATCAGTGTCAGCTGCCTCTGTCTCTCCCCCTGCAGCTCTTCCTCGACTACAGCGCCGCATCAACGTTTAAAACAAAAGAGAGATGGGAGAGCCTCTTTCTCCACCTTCTCGCTCTTCTGCGCCATGGGAGGCTGAGATGCTTGCGAGACAGAGTTCAAACTTCTTCTCTCCGTCTTTTTATTTTGCTCAGTTTCTCCTTCACTCATATTTTTTTGCCAGAAGCAAAAACGCTCTCTCCGAACTCTCACTGACAGAAATGACTGTGCATCTCTCTCAGACAGACACAACCAATACTATCCACGAGGCATAAGGTGACACATTTGCCAACACTTCCACACTTAACACAAGTGCTGTGTTTGACAGGTACAAAAAGTTAGGCTAGCCAAGTATAAATGGACTGAGAGTAAGTTCAAGGACAGATGAGTAAACCAAAACTACATCGCAAAAAAATAAAAGCATCTAAATATCAGTACAGTCAGATATATTTCATTTAGAAGCTACGTTTTCAATAATTATCAGTATGATTTACCAAACTCTTTTTTAAATACACTAATAATCCTAATGGAACCATGACATTGGCAATATGACATACGTTTGAATATGAATTCATAATGGTTAATATTAATACATTTGCATATCTAAACAGACACCAATTGAGTAAGCAAGTTGCCAAACACATGCAAAGTATAGCTGAGAAAACATTGCAATGGCAAATGAGTAAGTAAATAAATAAATAACATATATTTTTTATCATTTATACTTAATTTGCCAACTAATGTTTACTTAAATTTGTACTTTTTCATTTACACTTATAATGTATTTTTAAATTTAAATGCTATCTTTAACAAATTCCAAAAACAAATTATTATTTAATTTAGGCCTATTTAAAACAACAGTGCAAACAGTGGCTCGGGAGATGAGATTTTGAGTCTGTATAAATGTCAACAAGCTGAAAAAAAAAAAGTTTTTTGAGATAATTTGTTTTTGATAAAACTGAATTTAATAAAATTGTTATTGGAAAAGATATCGTTCAGGAACCGGTATCGGTATACATTTTTTTTGAACGATAACCAGAACTAAATATAATATGCACATATATATGTAACACCAACGGGCTGTAATGATCCCAGCACAGCCGTCACTACCCGTTCAATGTCACCTGAGTACTGATTTGCAACACCTGATCCTCATCTGAGCACGCGGCATAAAAGCAGCATTCACCAGTGGTATGACGGCTGAGCTCGAGGTAACTTCCCTTAACACTTACCTCATGCCTTTGTCAGTAATCTTCTGTTCACAGACCACTTGGGAGATCAAGCGAAGTCTTATTAATTGAAGTCTCTGCCTTGTCTGCACCTATTACCTCGAGGAAAGTTCCCACTGCTACCTGCCCTGCCACTAACCTGAAGGATTCCACTAAGGAAGGAATGCGATCCAAGGATCGCCAACAAACTGTGAGATCTACCTTCACAACTTACCTGTTTATAACTCACCTTATAGCACTCACCGGTCTCCTCAGAGCACCACCTGCACGCCTTGAGACTGTTCACCCTTGCAACGCTGTGTATTTAACAAACGGACTTATCATACACCATAGCGATCTGGAGATCACCTAACGTTACGGAGGATCTGGAGAGAGCGATCCGGAGATCGCTTTAGTTTGATCTATGAACTGCCATTTACGTACTTAAATTCCTCATATTAATAAACTCTGTTATACTTACCTTCTGTTGTCCTGACTGCTCCTTGCCGGTGCGCTACAGAAGCTCAGCCCACTCTCCCATTCACCTTGAATGGAAAATTCACTCGCTCAGCATGGACAGTGAGGAAACCGGAGAGAGGAGCAGCAGTGCTACAAGCCCTAGAGAGAATCCAAGTTCAATCATCAGTGTCGAGTGCCATGAATCGTCCTCCATTGTATTCTGGTGAGCAAATGTCATGCAAGGGCTTTATCATGCAATGTTCATTACATTTTAAGATGTAGCCACGCCAATTCCCCACAGAGAGAAGCAAGATAGCTTTCATCATGACGTTACTCACGGGACGTGCTCTACAGTGGGCAGAGGCTTTATGGGCAACTTATCGTATGACAACTTTCAATGCCATTTTCTTTAAGTCTTTGGTCCTGATCCATCTCCAGTCTCCGTACAAGAGAATTTACTTTAACTGACTCAAGGTAAACTTACCATTCACGAATATATCCAGCGGCTGGAATAATACAGCTGTTCTAGCCGTATTTCGTCGTGGACTACGAACTGACATTCTTGAGAAAATGGCCATCTACGATGATTCTGCAGAACTGGAGGCATTTCTACATAAAGTAATCACAGTTGCTAAAAATCTCATTCCACATGCTTTCACCTCTGAAAAAATATCCCATAGTATCAACAGTGTACCAGTCGAACATGCAGACTGACAACTATCGGCTCAATGAACATGAGAGGAAACAGAGACAGGAAGAGAGATGTTGCTATTACTGTGGAGCATCGAGTCAGCATCAAGTTTCTTTTTCGTAGCTAAGAAAGATGGAGGCTTACGGGCACGTATTGATTACAGAACTCTAAAAAGTCAAACAGTGAAATTTGCGTATCCTTTTCCTCTTGTTCCAGCTGCTCTTGAGGAGTTGGTGGCAGCACAAGTTTATAGCAAATTTGATTTAAGAAGTGCCTACAATTTGGTGAGAATATGGCGTGGTGATAAATGGAAGACAGCTTTTGTGAACCCTACTGGCCACTATGAGTATCACGTTATGCCGTATGGTCTTGCAAACTCACCAGCCATATTCCAAAACTTCATGAATGAAGTATTCCGTGATATGTTGAAGCAGTTTGTTATCATCTATATTGATGATATACTTCTATACTCACCCGATCTACCCACTCACAGGATCCATGTGACACGAGTCCTTCAACGACTGAGAGAGCACTCACTATACCTCAAGGCCGAAAAATGTGATTTCCACCTCACCCAAGTTAAGTTTTTAGGCTATGTCATTTCACCAGCAGTGGTTGCAATGGAAGAGGACAAGGTCAAAGTGGAACAGGATTGGCCGTTACCCGCCAATGTGAAGTCACTTTAGAGATTTCTTAGATTCGTCAATTTTTATCGACGTTTCATCCAAGGGTACAGTCAAATCACGGCACCCATTACATCACTACTCAAGGGAGGTAAGAAGATTCTCAATTGGAGTTCAGATGCTGAACAAGCCTTTAACCAGCTTAAACAAGCTTTCTGTACTGCTCCTATACTTCCACCTCCTAGCCCAGACCTACCTTTTATTGTGGAAGTAGATGCATCTACCTTAGGAGTTGGAGCAGGTCTCTCTCAACATCAAGGCACCCCACCAGTACTCCATCCTTGTGCCTATTTTTCTAAGAAGTTGTCGTCAGCGGAGCAGAATTATGATGTCGGCAACAGAGAATTATTACCCATCAAACTGGCATTTGAAGAATGGTGACATTGATTAGAGGGTGCCAAACACACAATCACCGTAATCACTGACCATAAAAACCTTTTGTACCTACAGGAAGCCAAAAGACTGAATTCAAGACAAGCTCGGTGGGCCTTATTTTTCACAAGATTCTCTTTCAAAGTGACGTATCGACCAGGCATCAAGAACACTAAAGCAGACGCACTCTCTCGTCTTCACGAAACAGATCCACTCCATGAAGAACCTGAAACCTTTCTTCCTTCCATGATCTTTATGGCTCCTATAGTCTGGGAATTGGACGATCAAATCCACCAAGCCACGATCAACGAACCTTCTCCTCCAAATTGTCCAGCTCAAAAGATGTATGTACCAAGCACAATCTGCCTACAAGTACCCGACTCTGTTCATACCTCTCCAGGAACTGGACACCCAGGCACCAAAAGAACTATGCAGCTACTTACCCAACGCTTCTGGTGGCCTGACATGGAAAGGGATGTTAATCGTTACGTCAAGGGATGTCCTGTTTGTGCCATAGTAAACACTCCACGAACGCTACCCACAGGCAAGCTCCAACCACTGCCTCTACCACAACGTCCGTGGACACATATAGGCATTAACTTTGCTACTGATCTACCCCCCTCAGGAGGGTTCACCACCATTCTCGTTGTGGTAGATAGATTCTCCAAAGGATGCAAGTTGATACCTTTTTCTGGAATACCTACCGCATTGGAAACGGCCCAAGCCCTATTTCAACACATTTTCCGTCACTTTGAATTACCAGAGGACATAGTATCGGACAGAGGTCCTCAATTCACCTTACGGGTATGGCAGGAATTTTTAAGATTGCTTGGAGTGACTATAAGTTTATCATCTGGTTAACATCCCCAGACGGACGGCCAAACTGAATGCAAGATACAGGAAATTAGTCGCTACCTGAGGACCTATTGTCATGACCATCAGGACGATTGGTTCTAATACCTACCATGGGCAGAATACGCCCAAAATTCTTTGAGGCAGGAATCTACAGGCTTAACACCCTTCCAATGTGTTTTAGGTTACCAACCTCCACTATTCCCCTGGTCCGAGGAACCATCTCTAATTCCTTCTGTGGACTACTGGTTCAGAGTCAGCGAACAGGTGTGGGATTCTGCTCACATTCACCTTCGAGCCATTCGCCGACACAAGGCAGGAGCAGACGCTTGCCGTTCAGAGACCCATCAATATCAACCAGGGGAGAAAGTATGGTTATCAACTAAAGACATTAGATTGCACTTACCTTGCAAGAAATTGAGTCCACGATTCATTGGCCTATTCCCCATTATACGTCAAATCAATGCAGTTACTTATGAACTTCAGTTACCACCTAATTATCGTAATCACCCCACCTTTCATGTCTCATTGCTAAAACCTCACATTGAACCTGTGCTTCCTCCCGATACAGAGCACCAGGAACCTCCCCCAGAGATCAACCCTGCGGAAACCATCTACCAGGTCAATCAGATACTCGACTCCAGATGCAGAAGGGGCCTCATCAAGTATCTGATCGACTGGGAGGATTATGGACCAGAAGAGAGGTGCTGGGTGGACAGGGATGATGTTATGGATCCTGCAAGAATTTCACCGAAACCATCCCAATCGTCCTGCTCCTAGGGGACGAGGAAGGCCTCGTCATCAATCTAGAGCACCGGGAGTCGCTCCTGGAGAGGGGGGTGATGTAACACCATCGTGCTGTAATGATCCCAGCACAGCCGTCACTACACGTTCAATGTCACCTGAGTACTGATTTGCAACACCTCATCTGAGCACGCGGCATAAAAGCAGCATTCACCAGTGGTATGACGGCTGAGCACAAGATAACTTCCCTTAACACTTACCTCATGCCTTTGTCAGTGATCTTCTGTTCACAGACCACTTGGGAGATCAAGTGAAGTCTTATTAATTGAAGTCTCTGCCTTGTCTGCACCTATTACCTCGAGGAAAGTTCCCGCTGCTACCTGCCCTGCCACTCACCTGAAGGATTCCACTAAGGAAGGAATGCGATCCGAGGATCGCCAACAAACTGTGAGATCTACCTTCACAACTTACCTGTTTATAATTCACCTTATAGCACTCACCGGTCTCCTCAGAGCACCACCTGCACGTCTTGACACTGTTCACCCTTGCAACGCTGTGGATTTAACAAACGGACTATCACACACCATAGCGATCTAGAGATCGCCTAACGTTTGATCTATGAACTGCCATTTACGTACTTAAATTCCTCATATTAATAAACTCTGTTATACTTACCTTCTGTTGTCCTGACTGCTCCTTGCCCAAGCGTTACTATATATATTACCTGATAATAATTCCTATCCTACAGTTTTGCTTATTAAATAAATATATTCTGTTCTAGATGATTTACTGGAAAATTATTTTATGATATGTTAGCTTGGCATCTGCGCATTCTCATGCCCTCAAACAGTCTGACAGTTTTGAGCCTGTATCAGTAAGTAAAATTATAGTCTTTAAACCAGGTGCTGAATAAATCAGCCTTGATAGCAGAATTCATTCTGGAATAGTGAAAAAGGCAGCTTGTTATGATTTATATTGGAGTTGTGAGTCCTTATTTCCCACAGAACACCAGCCACTCACACAAAATAAATGTCTTCAATACACACAAAATTACAACATGTCATGAGACAAGCAGAATAATACAAAAGAGAGACAGACCCATTTGCACAATGCGGGAATGCACCTTTCTCTCCAAGTGTTTATCTGTGATTGAACAGAATGCAGATCTACTTCTAAAACAGCCATGACGGAACGTGTCATTTGGACCATTTTGTTCCACTTGGTGAATCAGCCTTTACTGAGAGATGCTGCAAGCGGGAAATGCTGTGTAAAATCTCATCATCATTCGTGTTTTAAAAGGAATGTGATATCTGACAACTCTATACTACATAACTTACATTAATTCATGCTAATGATATTTGAGCTTTTAAATCCTCTCATTTTATACCTACAATACATGACAGTGACCAAGTAACTGCAGTCAGTCATTTAGGTCCCTTTTACACTTGGTATTCTGCCTAACATCTATATTTGAGAAAGAAATTGTAGGGGTGAGTAAATAATGAAGAATGCTTATTCATTATTCATTTCACATATTTAAGTACATTTTCACATCAGAGCACAATAAATTAGCTAACACTTGATCACATTAAATGCATGTTTCCAAGGTGCACATGATTTTTTGAAGTACTGTTTTACTTCAACCATATTCTGAGTTATTGAGCAACAAACAACAGCATTGACATTTACACCTCATTTATAATGTTAACACCAAACTATCCTGGAATATGACCACATATTCATCTGTCAACCTATTATCACTATGACCCCAAATAAGCAAAACACAAGTGTTCCTAATCAAGCAACAGAATTTGCCAAACAAACTCAATAAAATGTAGTTGCTGTTTCCATCCTTCCTGCATGCTGTCACGAAACGGTGTTGAGAATGAAACACGAATGACAGGGACAGAGTTATACTTACTATATTATTTAAACAAATCTTTATTCTATCGTACTTGGTTCAATGAAAGTATTCTTTTAGTAAGACAGTTATTTAATTCTCATGGATACTTCTTGTCATATAATTTGAATTTCTTTAAAAATTTAAATGACCAAGTCCACCAAGAGAAGATTTTTCTGGTCTTCTTTATTTGATAATATCTCTTGGGTTAAAGCATGGAATCCGTCAAATCATTTTTGTATCAGTAACAAAATACTTCAGTGACGTTTTGCAAATAACGTGTTTCGGGAGGAGCCCAATCAGATCTGCCCTACCTCCTATAAATAAACCCATTTCCTTCCTCTGCGCTTCTCTCCTTTCGTGCATCTCTCCTCCGTCTTTTCAGCCTGTTCTCGTGCCTTCCAGCCGAAGGACGCCGAGCTCTGCCCTCGCTAGGGTTCCAATCACTAGGGCTCGGAGTCTGCAGTCTTCCAGTCTCGCCCCCCAGACAGCATGCCAAACTTGCTTACTATTATATCATTATGAGGAAGCACAAACTTGTGAAATAGAATTTATCCTGCCAAGCATGTTTTGGAAAGATTTAAGCTTAATATTTCATATACCTGTGAATTTTGTGGTCAAGAAAAGTAAACCATTTTGCATCTATTTTTTCATTGCATTTATTCAAGAGTATTTTGGAAAGATATGGATTTTTATATTAACAGAAAAAAATGGAATGTATGATAAAAAATTGTATATTTGTTGTGCTTTTTTATATAGAAAATGAAAGATTGAATTGGAAAGAACAACATATTAGACATTTGTTTATTTTATTAGGAAAATTCCATATACATAAGAAAAAGTGGGCTGGGTGTAAACCAATTTTTTCTCATTTTATTAACAACTTTAAATTGTATGTAAATCTCCTGGAACAATCCAAAAACAAAAAAGCACTGAAAACATGTAATGTTCTAAAATTATTGAAACGTATGTAATGTAATTTCTTTTTTTTCCTATTTAGTTTCTTATTTTCTCTGGCAGCTAATGTTAATTTGACGTAAGTATGTAATACCTCTTGTTCTTGTGGCATTGAATTAATAATAAAAATTTTTTTTAAAAAAGTATCTTGCAAGAAAGTTTTTTTTTTATTGCTAAATTTAAAAACATACATATGTATGGATGGCTGTATTTACACACACAGTACAGTATATATATACACATGTGTGTGTGGATGGCTGTGGTCATCATTCGTGTGTTAATCGCTGTATATGTCTAATAATAATCACATATAATTGGAGGTAATTTTCTCAAATCTGTCACATGGGTCCACTGCTGGCTCTGACATGAAAGATGACAAAAAGAGCAATTACTGCAAATAAGATTTGAGATATAATAAATCTAAGGAAAAAAACATGTAACATGGGCAGCACTAGCGCATTTAATTTGTTTGCTACTATTTGCCAGCCCTCTCTCCTAGCTTTTGCAGCATTTGCTTTGTTTCCCGATGTGTGAAATGCCGTTGCCATTTCGTCAACCAATCGAAGGGGTTGTGATCTGTGTTTCTACTATCGATACATGCCACCTTTTAAACCAACGCACAATAATCCCAGACAACTCAATCCAGCTATACTAATCATCAACAACAGGTGCGTCCGGAGAACCGGATTAGCGAGCTCATAGTTAGCGCGATGATTTGATCTTGGATGTAGTTAGCGACATACGAAGAACGGACCCTAGCAGCCATGCTTCAAAACATACCTAACCAGCATATGCTGTTTTAACCAAATAGCAATTTCAACAATTACCATGCTAACCATCCTACCCACGCTATTTAGTTAACAATGCAAATCCAGCATACCTTTAGCAGGCTAATCAATTAGCTAGCTTATTTTAAAATATCGGATGTATATTCCAAAGGTCACCGTGATTAATGTTTGACATTTTAACTATGTGTTATTTGTGTACCTATATGCACTTCACCCGCTCTCACCAAAAACATTGCTTTCAATGCCTGTATGCAATAATATGCAATTATACCAACTAAGTGCATGTGAAACATCAAAAGCTCTTAGTGAAAGTCGATAGATGTGTCCACAGACATGTTTGTGGTTCGTTTCATGACACGTGGAGAACAGGGTCAGTATTGTGTGTAGGGGGAAATGTTTATGGTCTCAGCTGTCCATTTTCAGACATGTTATCATAAAGCAACCAGATGTGCACAAACACACTAGCTCACACACAAACCATTAGGAGAGAATTACTGCACCAAACCTGCTCTGCTTGAAAAGGTAAACCACCCAAACGGCACAGCAAGACACAATAAAACATCACTATCTTCCATCACATAGCTTCTCCATGACCCCAGAATAAGCTAGGTTTCCCCCAATTTACTTGAATGTAATGCATTTAAGTAATCAAAAGACCAAGTATAGAACACATCAGAATAAAAATAGGAACATTTTATTGATCAGAGGTTGTTCCATTGCCAGAGTTGTGTGAAGAATAGAGAGCTCAGATATTTCATTAATAGTGAATTAAAATAGACTTAAAGTATCAGATTTGTCTCAGATTTTTCTTAAAATTCTTAGAAAAAATAAAAATAGATGGATTTTTTTAATTACTGTTGCTTATTTGATTTATTTAACAAATGAAGGATTGTAATACTGTAAATTCGTATAAAAAATAACCATATAAGAAAAACTAAGCAGTTTATTACTCTGAACTTTGAACTTGGAAGTCCTTTAAGTTATTAATGATAATACCTGTGATGAACCGGGATGTTGACTGACGAATCCATTTGCAGGTATTTATCAAAACTTACTCACAATGACAAAACACAAGGAACAGGCGAGGGGTCGATCGATCGGCATACAGTGGTGATGGGGAAAAGCCGAAACGTAGTCAAAAGGCAGCGAGGTTCAGTAACAGGTAATCAATCAAATAATAAGGAAGACAGGGGGAAAACGCTTGGCCGAGATTGGACAAGCCACATGCAATGATCAGCGACCAGCCAGACAAACAAACCAGTACTTATACAGGTGGAGATGATGAATGAATGATGAACCTAACAAGCAGCAGCTGTGAAGGAGAGAGGCAGTGCCAACGAGCAAAGCAATTTTCTTAATTATTTGCATTATTAATAGCATGCTTTTTTGTCAGTTGCTAGACCCTTCACTACAGCTTAACCTCAGGAAAGAAAATGATTTAATAAACAAATAAATAACTGTAAATGCCATGTTACCATTACATCTAACCATTTTCAGACACTTCTTTCAGACTGCATCTTCACATGCACAAAAAACATTTTTCATAAACTTGACTATTTTAAATATTTTTTTGATTGAAAAGTCAAGACAAGAAACATGTTCATCACTATATTTTTACAATGACCCAAATACCAATGAGACAACCGATGGCATGCAATGAGAACCTACACTAATTGATGGGAAATATTTGTTCATAATATTGAATTCTCAGACAATCTAGGGAAATGTGCACTGTGCTGCTGGAATCTCTTCAGAAACTCTTAAGGAAACACGTTAAAAACTTAAGTAACAGTCTCCATTTGCTTTCAAACGAATCTGTTTGCTGTTTCAGAGAAATGTTAAAGAGATTTTGTTTGCCTTTTCTACTTCATATGGAATGGCAAAACACAAGGACCTTGAGAACTGGGAAAGTTTGACAGATGTAAAGAATGTCTGGATCGTCTTAATTTTAATCTGGGAATAAAACCGCATGAGCACTACTCCCATCTGGTGAAATGGCGTGAAGAGAAAGCTCCGATAGACATGTAAAAAAATAAGTCTGGAGGCATCTCACTCTGACGGTCTGCCCGGGGGACACAGAGCCCCACATCACAGCCCATGGTGCTGACAGCACTGAGGAACACAGACCTGTGAGTGGCACTCTATCACTGGGGAGCACACAGCAGTGTTCTTCATACACACACAGCCCAAATACAGGTGGAAAAACTATTGGCGAAAAGACTTTTTGCTTTGACAGCTCATACCGAAAAGGAGCTACGTTCCTCCAAGGACATTTCTCAGCAATGTTTTGTTTGTATGCAAGGCCAAGAGAGAAACAGAAAGAAAGAAAGAAAGAAAGAAAGAAAGAAAGAAAGAAAGAAAGAAAGAAAGAAAGAAAGAAAGAAAGAAAGAAAAACAAGACCTAATAGAGACGCAATATCAAATTCTATGTCTACTTAGATTGTGTTAGTTCATGTAGTAGCTGGAACCAGCTTTTAAACGCAGACACTACTTTCAGAACTATAGGATAACGTTATCAAGGACAAATCCAGCTGATAATTAAGAGAATAAACAATGAAACAAAGCCCATGGGAGCAGTAACTATATAAATCCACACTTTAGATAGTTGAACATCACTTTTATCTATCAGCTCATTTCTTTTATCAAGACATTCCAAGTAAATTTGTTTAATATAATAATTTGAAGTTTCAATATGATCCAGGAAAAATAAAAATAAAACTAAAATGAAAATTATGTTCTAGCATGCTTCACATTTGTTAGTATGAAAAAATAAATAAGAAAAAATACTTGACTTTATAAGAAAAAAAACAGTAATTTAACACAAATAGTGAACTCTAATCGTAGGCACAGAATTTTTAAAACAAAATTTAAATGTAGCCAATGTTACATTTAAATGTAAATGTTATAATGTAGCCAAAAAGCATAATGATTTTGCTGAGTTTGAAGTGTTCCTGGGTCAACATATTTTTTTTAATGCAAAAATTTTGTCTTTACCATATCTCTACACCTAAACCTAACCTTATCCATGAGTAATGCCTAAAATCAGAGGAAATGATAGACGAATGACTTTGATGTATAAGCACCACTGATTGTAAGGCTAAACTTCACAAAAACTATTAACTGGTTCTTCAGCTCTGATTGGGTAATTACAATGCTGTTCCAGGGTCAACAAAGATGCAACACTAAACAGAGATGTAAATAGAATTTAATTACTAAACAAGAATTATTTGAGTCTCCTATATGCCTCCCCAGTAATTATATCTTCATGTGCAAGTATATGGCCAGATATTTCAGGTAATTTACACATCCCAGCCAGGAAATGCCAAGCAAAGAGAGGACATATGGTCACCCTAGGATAAACTGATCTATTTGTGTGGCCCGGTAAACAAAGTTTCTATTGCTCTGATGCATTTCCTGTGTGGCTTACGGCATCATCACATTCACCAGACTGTGGATCCTCCGTTCAAAGCACGGTTGAGAAGGTGAATGAAGGGACAGTTATTAAAACAGCTCAGCTCTCCAGTGCCTCACTGTGTCCTTCTCCTCCATTTGCCCTCCTTAGCCTTAACCAAGTCAATTAAAATCAGACTTGTCAGATCAAACAGACTTCCATTTACTTTTGCACACATAACAACCCCCTGAAGAATGCAGGGAGGCTGAAGAGCACTGCCTTTTATTCACGACTAGAGACGGATCAGGAGAAGAAAGCTGACGTTCGAGGACAGGCGAGCACTCTGCCCGGAGATCCCATGATGCACTCACTGCTCGATACGTCCCTCACAGCTGCTCCAGTTCAATTAGGAAAGTGGTCTGTGAGGCTGTTTGATCTGCTTGAGGAGCCAGAGAACAAGCTACGATCTCCACATGAATGCAGGATGATTCTCACACACACACACACACACACACACAAAGGGGGGTCCTTCTCAAAGTCTGTTTGCATACTATTCATGAACTATTTTGTATTATTTTTTGAGGCTAGATGATATGCTTATTAAGTAGTCACAGGCAAATATGTCACATTATAAAGGTTCAGTAAATACAAAATTAGTATAGTCACAGTTTTTCTCAAATACTTTTTTTTTTCAAAACAATAAGTCCAGTTTTCTAAACACAGCTTCTTGTTCACATCAGATTGGAATTTTGTATTGTATTTGTATTTTTCATCATGTAAACCATCACATTCGAAACGATCCAATCAATTATGAAAAATTGGTTTACATGCATGTATATTCCATAAATATCTGACATTGACACCCATTTAACCAAGCAGATTTGGCAGCATATATATACGCCCACAACACAATCACTACCGTTTACAACACATTGGTACAAAAAATAAATGTACTGATTCTTCTCCACAAATATAATTTTTTTTCATAAAGCCTTTATTTTCATGTCAAGGTGAAAAAACACACACCAGTGTGGCTCACACGATGGCAAAAAATACTTTATATTTTGGTGGCCTTGGCCAAATTGCTGACAAGACAACAAGGTTTTGAAGCATGAATGAAATGTTTTGAGTGAGTAACTGCATTTTGCAGATGTGCAATAAAGTTCTGAAGTTCCAGCAAACAGTTGTGACATTTGCACTCACAGTTTCGAAAAATGTGCCAAAGCAATTAAGAAAACAGTAAATTTTAGACACAATGCTGCATTTACACTCTCAGAAATAAACATACAAAAGCTGTCACTTTGGTGGTACCTTTTCCAAAGGTACAAGTTTGTACCTAAAGGTTTAGTATCTTAAAGGTACATATTAGTAGCCAAAGCAGGGGTGCCCAATTCTGCTCTTGGCAAATAACTGTCCTGCAAAGTTCAGCACCAACTCTAAACAAACACCTTTAAGGTACTAAAATGGACCCTTTAGGTACAAACATTTTGAAAAGGCACCACCCAAATGACAGCTTTTCTGACAGTGTACATAGTGCATGCATCTCACTCTGCCAACTAAAATAGTCTAAATTCACTGCAGAGCTAATGTTAAATGTCCACTACAGTGGCCACGAACTAGAATGCATCCACTTTGTTGTATGCCTATCCACCTTTTTACTAAACAAAGAGCCTATGGGGGAGACTTCCAGTTTGTCAGACTCATGTAGGTACATAATGAGGAAAATAACAACATTCAGAAAAGTGTAAAACTGTTTACACTACAAACCAGTGTTCATTATTAAGACAATTCATTAAAATAACACCAATTTTTTAGTATGAAGCAGCAAAACAAACTGTTTTGTACAGCTAAAAATAGCCGGACACATATGAGACCGGGTACAAATGGCAACGCCCATTCAAACAGCTCTGCACAGTTTTGCTCCAACCCTAATCAAACACACCTGATCCAGCTAATCAAGGTCTTTAGGATCACTAGAAATTTCCAATCAGGTGTAATTTGAAGCTGGTTGGAGCTAAACTGTGCAGAGCTGTGACCCTCCAATCATTGAGTTTGAGACCAATGGCTTATAGTCAGTGTTTTTCATTTTTTTTATATTAGCGCATGACCAGTTTATAATAATATATACATGGGATTACAGTTGGAAACGTGCAGGCTTTGCTACTGAATGCCCAAAGTAACGATATGTGGCTCATTTTATAAACTTTTGTGAACCCAAACAGCATAATCACACACACACACACACCCACACATATATACAGTATATTGCAAAGATCCAGTATGTAAAAAATATGCTTATGTATTATATCGAGCCTAAATAGCGCTTTTTGCCTGGTGCTTAGTTACATGTAGTTGAACATTTCAGAATGATTGGATGATCATTCTGCTGTCAATCCCAGAATCCACACAAACATAAAGCACAAAGCAGTGCCACGCAAACATAAAGCTCAACTCCCTTAATGAATTGAAATGTAAGGAAAATACTCACTCGGCTCAATAGAAAGACAGGAAGTTCAGTATTGCCTGAATACTGTTCTGAACCGCTCAAGATGTCCAAGAAACTATGCATTCAATTAATTATTCAACAACAACTTTCATTCTAATATAAAAAGATGACAAGTTCTTGTTTAATTAGATGGCTGACACTACGATGAAAGACATGTCATCGCAGGACATCAGACAGCACTGAGATTAGACATACTTCAGTGAACATTAGCATACCTCTATAGAGTTAATGAAATTGTGCTGCAATTCAATAATGCTAAAACACACTCAGTTTCCAGTAGAATGTACAAATATGGCACTGCAAACTGCTGACAAACGTCTTTGGTCTAATTCCCAGTTTCTACAACATGTACTGAGGCAATAGATTTTGGGGGGGATTTTAGATTTGTAATATTTCTAGATAGATTTTCCCTCTGACAAAAAAAAAAAAAAGTTTAAAAAGGAGTGAACTTTTCTGCTACCGTTGCTTTTTTTTGGAGTCTGACATTAACCTTTCTATTACAGGATGATATTTGCCCCAGGATATGATTTTCAGGGGCATTTTTATATTTTTATGAAGGTATGTTTCTTTTAAAAATGTGTCATCCTTGTGTCAAATATCGTAATTAAATTTTTTTGTTTATTAATAAAAAATGTTGTTAATTATTAACTCTTATCCATAAATTAAATGAACTTAATGTAATTCTTAAGTGAACACTATATCTATATCTATCTATTTATATCTATATATATTCTTGCATCTGCAATGCCATGTTATGAAAGAGATCATTCATGTAGAACCCTCATGTTATTCAAAACATATTTGAATTCCGGCATATTTTAAAGAATGTTGGAAACTGATAGTTGCTTGTCCCCATTCGCAGTGAATACTAGCAGAAGTTTGGTAACCAATGTTCCTCAGGATATTTTCTTTTATGTTCAGCGGAAGAAAGAAAATCATGCAAGTTTGAAACAACATGAGAGTCAGTAAATTGATGACCATTTTCTTTTTTGGTTAAAGTATTCCTTAAAAAAAGAACAGGAATTCATCACAAGCCTGCCACTATTTCAGAGGCATTTTTGTCATTTTAGAGGCTATTTTGATACATTTCTGACCCTGCTTTGAACGCTCTAGACTCATCTGATATTGTTCTCAAATTTCAAGAGCAGCATACAAAGAGGCAAATTCCCTATGAATCCAGATCTCGTGTTACAGATGCTTTCAATTTGTTTAACAGAGCTCTGCTGCAAAATCTCATTAGGAATTTTAGAACTTTAATATTTGAAGTTCTTCTAATGCTGTCACAACATTTATTACACAATACCCTAATTTGCATCGTAAGTGACAAAGGCGTGCATAATGACTCCCATTATACTGACGTGACAGGGGAATTCAGGTTCCTTTCAGCACCTCCTTTATTACGAGACTCGAGCAGCCATGATGATTATAAAAGACGGTGCTGACCTGTACAATTAACTCTGAATCACACTAAAGAACTCACAGAGGAAGATGTAGCTTTGACAATGACTGCATTTACTTGAAAAATAATGCCTCACAGAAAGACTTTGAACAAGCGGGTGATGTCTTCATGTGCTGGGACTGTGAGAGTTTGCTGAGATGTTCCTGTCTCATCTGACCTTGTCACCCAGGACAACAGAGCCTTGACGTAATGGCATATACAAGATGCCTCATTTTGGAGAAATAATCACCAGAGCTTCGGCAGAGATCAGGTCAAACGTCTGCCTCTCTCCCCACTTTTTACTTAGCTTAGCATTTTGTCAGTGTGTCAACAAGGCGCAACTTTGAACATGACAGAAGGTCGACATTTACAAGGCACCCTAATGACCCCGAGAAGACAGGTCACGCCGGCGTCACTCACTAAACCAATGATACTCTAACGGGCCCATCAGCACGGACTCAAGAAGGTCACGCAGACCTTGTAAGGGGATAGAGACTGAACATAATCTGATGAACTGCCATATCCCATAACTGCCATCCAGCCCAAATGAAAGCAGCGCTGAGCTCAGAAAGGTGTCAGAGGGGAGCAGATTCTGACATTAAACAGTAAGAGCATTATCATCTTCACCCTGACAGAGCCAAAGACTAGTTTAAGATGATACGTGTGAGAGGGTTTAATGTCACACGGTGGGAGAGCTTAACAATACCACCAGCTGTCAGACAGGATGTGCAAAAAGCCTGTGAGGGCAGTCAGATGTCCTACATCAGAATCTAGAGGATGTTTCTCATTTGACCTCCTGAAAGGTAGGTCTAGTAAGGGGGGCGTTTCATGCTCTTCACAAGAAGAAGGATTAGCCTGCCATGCAGCAGCATGGGACAGAATTAACTACGTTGAAAAAGAAAATCACGCTCTGCTATCACACTGGCTATATTATTGAATCAGCAATAGGTCATTCTACAAAATTGGACCATGGATTTGAATTAACATAGTCAACAGGATGCAGAAGTGTAATTTAACTTTAAGGAAGTAATGAATTTTTAAAAGAATTTTAAGCCAACATAACACTGAATTTCCCAGGATGGCATTATTGAATGAATTCATGAAGTAAGATTTTTAATTAATTAATTAAATAAATAGAAAAAAAACAAAACAGTAAAGACATTTGCATAGTTACAAAATATTAATATGTCAAAACAAATGGTGCTTTTTTTTTGTACATTTCCATTCATCAAAAAAGTATAACGGTTTCCACACAAATATTAAGCCGCACAACTTCTTTCAAAATTGATAAGCATAATAAATGGATCACGCGCCAGATCAACATATCATGTGACACTGAATCATGTGACTTAATAACAGCTTGATGTCACAGAATAAAATATATATATATATAAAAAATACATTTTCCAGTGTAGGCTATTACAATACAATGTAACATTAATTTACTGCCTTTATTCTCTCAGACGTACTATATGAGACTTGTGTCCCCAAGTTATGCCCCCAACATTATTATCACCATATTTGATTTCATGAATTATTCCATATCTAATAGAATTCTCCAAAGAGAGATCTATTTGAGGACCAGTTCAAGTTTCCGGCCATCTTTCTCACTTTATGTTATGTTGGTCATTAGAGAGACACCTTATAATGTGAGCCCAATCATCATGATTTTGTACAGGAAATAAGAATACACCTTGTGTAATGCCTAAACTGTAAAATAGCTAATGTTATAATTAGAAAGTTAGCAGCTTTGGTTACCAGTGACTTCTGAAGTATGAAGTTTTTCAAAATCTCTTCTATGTTCCACAAAACAAAGAAAGTAATATAGGAACGATATAAGGTTGAGTAAATGTTGCCAGAATTTCCATACCCCTCAAGAAAAACACACATATTTTCAGTAGCCTGCACACTAAAAAGCAAATCAACTGATCGATAATTGCAATAAACAGAAATACACAACCTCTCGTAAGCGGTTTCTACTGCAGGCCATAAATACCGTGCTTAATGAGGGAGATTTTATAGCACTAGTCTGGGCACAGCATAGCACTGCCTGATACAAGCTGAGGCCAATAAACACAGCCAGCTCCATATCAACAAACTAATCAGCTAAACCAGCCGCACGGCATTCTCTTCACGATGACCAGACACCGGGTTAAATATACAACGAGCACCACGGAATGAATGACTGTAATTGCAGCGTAACCTGGTCTTGTCTTACTCGCTGCTAAGGGAATTTTAACTGTGTTTCCTCCCAGGCGCTCATGAGGTCATTTAAGAAACTGATTTCACCAACAACAAGGGTTGCGGTGTCAGGGGATTCATTTGATGTCGTGTCAGGCTCTGTGTGCGAATTCTTTGATCTCAGGGCAGAATCTCTAAGCTACGACTGGCCATGTGATTATCCACGAACAACCTGTTACTTGCAGTTTCTGACCTAATCCTATCTTCCCCTCACAGTCCTTTTATCTGTCTCCCATCTCCCATCTCTGCTCCATCCTGCAGCGCTTTCATTCCACACCACCTCCCAATCTTACTGTCTTAGGCCACAGTCCATTGAAAAGTCATCTGAAGCCATAATCAATTCCAGCTGAATCAATAACACTTGGCTAGGAGGAGCAGGAGGTGACAGAGTGCTCATTGAGCTGTCAATCAAATACTTACTCCAATCTTCGAGTTCACAGCGTTCCTAGCTGTGGGCAGGGTGAACGCAGAAGATGCAGAGGTCCCTAGTGCAATGTTTGAAATTCCAGACGAGTAGCGAAAACACTTCACTCCACGTCATCAAATGCGGAGTAATCGAAAGCGGTTCTGTCGGAGTGTAATCTTTATTACCGCCTGTATGTTTATCAACTTGGGATTGAAGCGATTTGAAGGAGCCTGTGATTTATAACTTGGAAGAGTGTTTTTATGAAACATGTCTGCTGCCGGTAAGATAATTGCTTGGTGATTTTAAGGTTACTAGGTAGCGCAAAGTTTCTGGTCTTTGTGAAAGATGACGGAGAGCAACAGAAATATTTTTAAACGGGGAAGAACAAAACAAAGAGTGCCAACAATGCATTTGTTCGCCTGACAAGGTACTTTTTCTTCACTAGGCAGAACAATGTGTCTGATGGGAGTTAAGAGTTACTTTTTCTGGGGTCCAAATACACACACAGATGACTAATTTGTGTTGTTCCTAACAGACTGCTAGCCTAGGTCTTATTTCCAAAAAAGCTGTGAAAGGACCAACCACTGAGCCAGAAAATTGTAGTTATACATCTTCTCTTGTTTCATTGAGAAGATGTGAAGCCTGTGGAACCACCAAATGTGTATAAAGCACTTATATATACAAGGCTTGTCTGTACTCATGTTGGTTGTGACTGCCACAGTCTAGTATCCATTTTTTATTGATGGCATAGAAGTGTCAGAAGAACACATTTTGGCTCCCCAAGGAACCTTGATCAGGAAGTCGATCTGTGAACCCATTAGTCAGTAAAAAGTACCTTTTTCCAATATAATGAAAAGTTCAATGGATGTTAAAGGTTGTTCATGGAACCATTGATGCCAAAAAAGCACCTTTATTTTTAAGAGTGTATAAAAAATATTTTATTAATTAGAAAAGTCACATTGGTGTTAAAGGTTCTTTGTGGAAATGTAAATTGGCTTTCTTTTCCAGTTTGCAAGCAAAAAATAAATACATACACTGCCCTCCAAAAGTTTGGAAACACCCCTGGCAAAGTGTGGTTTTGGATGATATCAGCATAAATCCTTATCATTTTTTTGGTGCAAATACTGTACAGGTACATTAAAGTAACTTGACATTATCATTGAATACCAGCAATATTGTTTTTTTTCATTACATAATGTCAATACATACATGTCAAAGTTGAGCTACTATGGGCCGTTAGGTCCGTAAGAAGTGTCGATCCAGTGTAAATCATCTTTGGCCAATTCATGGGGAGGTTTAGAGTCAATATTTGAATAAAGCTCGGATGAGCTGTAATATAATAGCTGCTAATGGTGGATATTTAAATGAACGTATAATGTTTTATATTATACGTATATATTTTAATAAACTTTTGGAGGGCAGTGTAAATTAGAAACAATTCATATAATAAATATAATAATGATGAACATAATTTTTATGATTAATAAAATTCTTCAAAGGCATAATTAAGAACCTTTTGGAAAAGTCTTCATATAGAGCTCAAAAATGCTGTCTACGTAGGTTTTGGAGCGGAGCAAATATGTGTTTAATTATTCCCGCCCACCATCATAGTAGCTAAAGATTAAAGTCAATGACTGTGAGGATTTAAAAAAAAAAATTAAATCTGTCAAATCTGCCTTTTGAATAAGAATATGCATTTTGTCTCCAAATATACACATCACATAACCATGTTAAAATGCATTTTTTAAATAAATGCTCACCAAGCGTGTGGCACTTGACTAGAAATTTCATTAAGCAAATCACAACAACAGTATAAATCTATAGAGTATATAGCGATAAAAGGGGCGACACATGATGCCAAAAGATGTTGCCCCACAGCCGAACATATCCTGCCTCTCTTTATCTATGGAATTCAGGTTTCAATGATAGCTGCTTTTTGTTTTTCACATTATGGTCTGCCAGACCTCCCACCCGGAGCCACGAGAAAATCTGGGGACGGGACCTGGAAAGAAAAGCACAACACCGTGGGCTTGAAAGGACGGATTTAGTTCAGGCCTTGCTGCTCGCCTGCTGCTCAGAACGGCTTTGAAGCCTCGAGTCGGCCCTTCGTCACACTGCCCACAGCGTCACTTTCCGTGGCAGAGCTCACAGCAAACCTTTGCTAACAAGACATGGTCGCAGCATCCAAACAGACATATCTCTTTCTTGACAGGTCTGTGTAGTCCTATCACGTTCCAGAGCAGACTGCAGGACAGCCTGTGCTGCTGATCTTACAACGGTCTGCCAACAACATCAATTGCGCACTAGGAAACAGAGGGTCACCAGTGGGCCAATTTAGGACACAGTGTTTCGGCATAAGATGGGAGAGTATTACTACAGACGTGGAGCCTTTGGCTGTGAGGCATAGACCTTGCCTACTCACTGTCTTATCTCTCGCTTTACAGGCCTCTTTGCCATGCCTAAAGCTCCTCCGATGGATATTTCCAGCATTGGTTGCTTTCCAGTGATTATATCCACTCAAAGTTATGCACAGGCATTACTTTGCTTTTTCTTCTTTGATGCTTGTCAAAAAAGCCCCGTCCTCAATAACTGCTCTCAACACCACAGACTGGGTCTGTTAGCTCATTTGGCAGTAAGCTTGCTTAGTCAAGCTGGTCTGTAAATAACGTTCCACAACAAGCAAAGTATCTGCCAAACCTAAACTAATTTGCCCAACTGCATTTACATTGCTAATTAAAAAGACTTCTGGATGTTTTGGGCTACTGCCTTTTGTCTTTCTGTGCTGAGAATAAACATGGCCAAGACCATCGTGAAACAGAATTTATGACCTATTTAACTTTAAGAACCTGACATTACAGAGGTAGATTATGAGCAATGGCAAAAAAAAAAAAGTAAATGTATGAGATTTGCTCGAATTAAAATCAAAGCAATCAGCTTGGTTTATGAATATTAATGAAGTGACACAACTTTTGCCCATAGTCTTATATTAAGAGAAAATAGGCCACTCACTGTGGCAAAAAGATCATGAAATGGCACTTACAAACAATTTAACTTGTTAATTAAAAACCTCACATATATTTCTAAGATTATTCATATGTGAAATTTTGTTTAATATGGGATTTGATAGGATTACAATCAAAGCAATAAGTTTGGGTTTTGAATATTAATTAGGTAACATAACATTCACTCATAGCCCTGATTATGGAAAAACAGCATTTTTGCTATGGTAAAAGCAATGTAAAATTTGATTTACAACCAACCGATTATAAGAACTTGACATGACTGTGCTTTAAAAGACATGTGGTGGCAAAAAAGAAAAAAAAAGTGGGATTTAATTGAATTACAGTTGAAGCAATCATCTTTGTTCATGAATATTAATAATATTAATATTATATTATTGCTGCTGACAATAAAATGTGGCGTTACTAAAATGTATGATAATATTATTAAAATTAAGAAGTGTGAAGTGTTTTCAAAGCCATACTGAAGTTGCCTGTCTTCTGCTGGACCGGTAAGTTAGTACAACATTAGCAATCATAGTGAAAACTTTTGTTTGATAGCTTTAGTTGCAAGATGGACATAACTGCAGAGACAAGTATAGTTTTTTTCCCTTTTTTGTCACTGTTGAAAAATATGCAATTGGATTGTAATTTAATGTAACATCACTGAGAAATGTAGTTAAACTAATTGTTTCACAACTTGTAGAGACGCTACTGCCAAACAAATATAAATTGCAGGCATCGGGGGTCCACTAGTAATGTGCCTAGCCTTAAAACTTTGTAAGCACGATCGCATTTCACTTTTCATCATGATGTTTCACTGTAGACTTCATCTGATGCCAATTTGGTAGTTGCCCGACCCTACTAACTGTCATACAAAAACAAAAAATCATGACTAAAGTCAGCGAATAAACCTGAGACAATGATCAATGAGTAACAATAATATTCGCAATAACATATTGGTCTACTGAATAATTAAGTAAA
>JAUMHR010000069.1:10386342-10400612 GCA_032361145.1 Enteromius fasciolatus
CATACTTCTACAAGGCTACTAGCCGAAACATTGCTTAATAAATAGTATATGCAGTTTGTGTGCTGATTTCACCTTATTACGTTTTCACCTTAAAATAAAAAAATAAATGAAATTAAATTACCATTTGACAGATTTAGGTTTTTAGTTAGCTAACAAAATATAAAAGGAAAATAAAATAAAATAAAATAAAAAAAGTAAATGTTACTATAGTGGCACTAAAACTGAAGTTTTTCAGCTAGACAAAAATATAAGAGGATAAAAAATAAATTAAATTCAATTAAATTTAAAAAATAAAATAAAATATGAAAGCTATTTTCAGTTTTCAGCTAGTAAAAAATATAAAATAAAAGCCACGATAAGTGCCAAACTATGGAATACATTTTTGCCTTTAAATGTAATTAAAATAAAATGTAGCCTAAAAATAAAAAAAGTTGAGTTTAAAATAATCAAATAAAAGTAAATAAAGAATTATATAAAATTCAGTAAATATAAATATACAAGAAACAGTCCCACTGCAGAATATAAAGTCGCAGTTAAGAAATAGCCACATTATTAGACATAAAGTCACAATTATGAGAAATAAAATGGCAGCTATGAGATCCAAAAATGGCCTTTATATGTTTATACTATTCAGTAAGTTGACCTGTGTATGGATTACTTACAGGTTTGCACACGAAACTGGGATGGGATATATTATTTTAACACAAAATTCACCTTTAAAAGAAGGCAAATGGAAAATATGCTATTATATTAAATATGCTAACCCTAATTCTCAAAATACCCTTTACAGTTGTCAAAGTTTGGTGCAGAAAGTGCATTAACTTTTCATTTGAAACAATGAGATTCATTCGCACACTATCTGTACTGCCTTGTCACAATAAGCAGGGCTAGACCAGTGTGAGCCTAAGATAATCTTCATCGCTCCCCTGAGCCAAATCAGCGTTTGAGGTCTTAATCAGGGCAGAAGGGCTCAGCGCAATGCAAAACGTACGAGCTCCAGGGAAGCAACCGGGCAAACCCGCATCTTCATTACCACACACATCTTTCTTTATCTGCCGCTCTGAGACCTGCCAAGAGCCCTTTCGTAGTCTGGGTAACAGCAAAGTGCATCTCTCTCCAAAGCGTCTGCAATAATCCTTCTGCAGAAACTTCTCTGCCACTCTCTTCTCAGTTGTTATCACTTCAATGGGTTTATAACACTTTTCAGGATGCTCAGATTGTGGTAAGTGCAGTTGACAAACCCTTTATCTGATCATAATGAGATGTCACAAAAGAATACAAAAATAACAGAATAAAATGACGCAATAGGATGCAAAACATTTAGAAATGCAAAATCAACGAGGTCAGAAATATTCTAACATCATGTACAGCATTGCAGCATGTAATCATTGTTATAAATGCGTTTTATTAGTATTATTTTAATATTTTTAGTTTGAGTAATCATTCATAATTTTGGTAATTTTTTGCCGAATACACAGTCTGCTTTCGTTTTAACTCAACAATTATGAAAAGTATCCCTCTTGCACCTGACAACCACATAATTGTCGGTGGAATTTGTGAAATCTAATTGAAAGGGGAAGACAATATAACTTACTTTAACACCACAGTATTTTGCTGATGTACATCTCAAGCCCTGCTCAAGGTCTGCTGGTTATGTCTTACTGACACCAGCTTTCTCTATGTCTTTGTATTCTCTTCTCCAAGCCTGCATCTATAGCAGGCCCATGAATCTTAATCAAAACTAACAGAATAAAATGATGCAATATGATGCAAAAAATTTAGAAATGCAAAATCAACGAGGTCAGAAATATTCTAACATCATGTAATCATTGTTATAAATGCGTTTTATTAGTATTATTTTAATATTTTTAGTTTAATTTGAGTAATCATTCATAATTTTGGTAATTGATTTGAAATGCATTGATCTAGTTTTTTTATTATTATTGCTATTTGAACTGTTATAAATTAAGTTTATTTATTGTGCGCATCAGAAATGTTCAAATGTAGTTTTAGCAATTAAAAATGCCTTTATTTCATTTAAGTCATTAATATGTTTTTTTTTATATATATTTTTACATTATTACTTTGTATCTAGCCTAAATTGACATTATAACCACCGTTTAAGATTTTTAAATATACCATCCGCATCTATACTGAAGAAATGTATGTTTAAACATATTCCTGTGTTAATGCATGCGAAGTTCATAGCCTAAAATATATTAATAATGATCTTAATTGTCCCTACAATGGGGCTACATAATTAACAGTGCATCACTAAGGTATGGCAGTAAATTATATTGACAATAATAAAGCACAGGTTGTGTGAGAAGCGTAAACGCAGCTGGGAATTGAATTCTTACCTTTTAATGTAAAGAAACCAGTATTGGATTTGGACCAATTTCACAGCAACCTCAGACGGAAATATTCACAACATTGACTCGAGTGAGGTCAATATCACATAAAAAAAGAAAAAAATTAAACCATATTTTAATGTTGTTCTTAAAACAGCCAGCGGCACAAACTTGCGCGCCCGCCTCCATCCCAAGCCTAGACTTGCCCTGAGGCTTAAACAAAATACATACCGCTCATTATGTCGCTATTCCTCACGAAGACAATTTGAACCAACAAAAGACGCTATGGAAGCACTTTCATGTCAGTCCAGTTTTATACAGCTACCGCGTTTTTTTATTGTTATTTAAATGTTACTCATTTTATGAGCGTGGATCGCCATGACTAGCGTTCCTGTGCTTCACCTCGAGCTAAGCAAGAGTTCAGAGCCACTAGTAATAACGAACAGTTTTATCAACTACTAGACCTTCTGAACAGGAATAATGCCACTCAAAACTACAAAATGAAGGATGTGCCAAGGTGGGGTGACGAAGAAAGGAAAGGAAAGGATAAAAGGAAAACGGGCTGTATGGCCTTCACGTACAACAAAGCAGCTCTGATGTAAACTGTGTTTATGTCGTGTTGTGCGTTTGCTGCTGGGGGATTTCACCAGAGGAGGCTATTATCAGACAGCGATAGGCCGACACAAACAGTTTTAAGGACTGGGGCCTTTACAGAGATGTCTTTTAGTATTCGGCAGGTGTACTGGAAGAGAGGAACAACAGTCTCAATGCTGCTCCCCTCTGAAAGCCCAGAGTACCAGACTTCAAGAGATTCGCCAAGACACACAATCTTCAAATAGAACTTAAAGTCAGGTGAATAGTGGCCAAACTTATAGTGTTATATAGAAAGTATTCCTCTTAAAACATACACTTCAAATAAAACAGTAGGGGAAAACGTTTAAAAAATACAAAATGTAAGTAATATTGATAGGATCTATTATGAACCAGAAAAAAACTGAAAACCTCATACAGACTTGAGAACACAAACAGCTTTATTATTTGTATTAGAAACATACCATTATGTCTACACATATACAGTGTGTGCCTGGTAAGCATGAGTGTGAATAGGTTTATCAATGTTCTGCAGGTTTGGACCAGGCATTCTTACAAAGACAGGGGTTGAACTTTTCTCTAGCTGACCTAAATCACAGCAGCAGACCCCTGAATGTGCACTTGATTTATAATTCTCCAAACTCCAAGTCCATTTCTTTCTCAATTTGTCTCTTCAACAATCTTCACTTCGCAAAATACGTCAGCAATTTCTAAAGAACTTCAGGCCCTTTTCCAATCAGCCAACCCAGGGGACAACAGCACAAGCTAATCTGATCTTGGAGTTTTTGAAAAAGCTATTGTGAAATTACTGACTGAAATACAAAATGGAGGAGGGGGAAACGAAAGAAAAGCATAAAAAGAGACTTCAGAGATGCTATACAATTAGTATGCAAGATAATGTAAGTAACTCAAAAGTGCCACGCAATGGCTTTGTTGGATTTTATTCCATGTAACTCAGTTCTTCTACTGTGCAGCCAACTTCCTTATGTTGATGATCAGCCGTTTGCTGTATTCTCTGTGGTCCACTGGCTTGGCGTCCACCACTGTCACTTTAATGCGCGATTCATCCTACGAAGACAAAACAAAAAGAATTAGCATCCATGTCCCCAAATTTTCCAGCTCATCCTCATCCAAAAGCAGTTGCAAGTTCTCCTAAGGGAATGAATTTTTGAATATGAACCGTTCCTATTTTTAAGCACAAATCAGCAGCAAGTATTCGGAGTTATAATCATGACGTTCGTATAAACAAGGAATGATTCTGGGAGGGGGTAAAAAGTGGCACGAGCTAAGAATAACCTGTAAATAAACTACACTCGAATAATTTTGGAGAAATGATGAGTATTTTCTAATGAGCCCTGTGGAAACTCCCAATACCATTAGTTTAACCTAAAAACCTATTTAGCCACAACTGCAGGCATTAAACATCTTTTAATGTGATACTGCCTAGGAGGCAAAGGGCAGATTACATGCAAATCTGCTATACATTAATAAGCGTTAATAAAATCCCAAATTCCCATTATAACCCACAGGACACAAAAGCAATCAAATAAAACTGCATAAGCAGCATTTTTATGATCTTACGTTGTTTTGGCACTGCAGAACTAGGTCCAGCACAATCTTTAATGCTGCATGCAGATGATGGGCAAGAGACAATGCTCCAATAAATTTCAGCAATCTCTGTATTACTCATTTGCAGCTTAGCTGAGTCTTTGATGGCATCAATCCTAACCAACCAAATACGCCTCAATCCACTGACCACATATTTTAGAGATAAAACATGGTCGTATTTGCAAATCCTTGAGTTTCTAAAGCAGAAGTTCATAGCCTATAATGGTTTATGACAAATGACACTCTGTAACATCCAAAAGCCTTCATAAAATTATCAAATCATTCCCAAACAGCCTGTAGATATTTTAACAAACAGACAGAGCAGTAGTAAAACAGATAAACAACAATCTAATAGCAAATGAATTCGTGCATACTATTTGGATCACATTTAATGACTGGAAAAAGACAGCTTTCTATTAAGTTCAGCTTACTGCAGCTGGTTTATGTCTCAATTACAATTAGATGTGTAGAAAAACACAATTTCAAATTGAAACCAATAGGTAGAATGTGTTAAAATTAGATTAAGAGACAGGAAAACATAAATTCTACTTTTGGGTTCATTGGTCTCATTCACTACACGTTACACATGCTCAAAAAGGTTTCACAAACCCGCGGGATTTACATCTTCTGTACACATAAATCTGTCCTGACATCTGGGTTATTCTAAATAATAATAGTAATTATCAAAACATATTCTAATTAGGTTTGTTTCTACATACATTTCTTCTACAGGGTTCACAATACCTTGGATTATTTCCAATTATGGGTTATTAATAATTATTAATCAGTTGCCCCACATTTCCAACTAACGCATACAGCAAAAATTCCCTTAACATTTTATACACTTTTTTTTTTTTAAATTTCCAGGTTTGTAAATCCTAATTCTAAAACTCCCTCATATCTAATTTTTATTTATTTTACAATAATAGGCAACTAATTTCATTCATTAAAATCAAGACTTCACTTCGTAGTATGAAATACGATATGTCTGATCTTTATGTACAGGTCACATTTGGTCAACTGAATAAAACTGAGCACAGTTTACTCTTAACTTGTACTCTATACCTGGAGAAAAAACCCTGAGCAGATCCATATTTTCTTACACCCAAGTGAAAGGTGACCTTCCCCAGTGCTGACTGCGGCCTTGTATACTGATTTCATTATCTGAACATGTAATTTAACGATCTCCAGCAATGTAATGGCTGGGAATTCAGATACTGATACAGCATTTTAGATGCATGCTAATTTCCCTGCAGAATAATAAATCGCATTACACGGGCATATAGCAGTGCTGCAGTCGGTCTCTAACTCGATTAAAGAAATAAGATAGCCAATTTAAAGCTATAAATTATATGTAGCTAATATGAAATGGAGTCAAATTCAAGTTAATTTGAATTTTGAGAAGTAATATGAATCTCAATTCTGATAACAAGAAAGAAAGAAAGAAAGAAAATGCTGAGATGCTGTTCTTTGCTTTAGGTTTGTGAGCAGGTGTGTTTGAGGAAGGCAAATGGAGTAGGTGGTGTTCTTGGCTTCAGGTTCACAGAAATAACAAAAACATTCTCAATATTCACAGCTAATCTGTCAACGTGGTTCTCACACGGCTCTCATGTAGCATGTCATGCGGAGAAAGAACAAGGCGCAGAGCAATTTTCATCAGCAGCGCTGTGATGGACGGGGCGGCAGCGATGCTGTGTCAATTTCCATAAATCTCAATCGCATCAAAAGGTGCAAAAAAAGACTGATATACAAATTTTGAACTTGGAAAAAGATTCCTATATTGCTGTTTAAATAATTTAGGGCTGACAAAAATAACGCATTAAGGACGTTAATTATTTTTTGTCGTTAATTACGTTAAGTTTATGCTTACGCGTGCAGTGTGAAACCGGCATAAAGGTAAAAGATTGTTCTCATTGCAAAGACAAATATTACGGTATGTTTCAGCTTGATTTAAACCACCATTATTTGGCTGTGTTAATAAACAGACATTATGAAAATTATGTATCAGTGTCCTGTTATTTACCTTTTGGTATGCATTTCTGAGAAAAAAAAGGGTTTAGGTTTCAGGTGTAATTGCAAATAGTGATTAATCATGATTAATCCACTGAAAATCCTGATTAATTTGATCAAACATTTTAATCATTTGACAGCCTTAAAATAAATATTTTGGCCTCGAAGAGAGGAAAAAAACAAAAAAAAAACCGTCAACATTTTTCAAGCCAAACACCCCTTTGGTGGAGAGTAGACAGTTAAGACGCACACGCTTCGGAAAAAGCATGGGATATTTCAAGCAACAGCTCCGGCGATGAAGAAACCAACAAGGCCAGCCGCATTTTGCTGAGGTGCATTCTCTTTATCTACTTAATTTATGTGCTCAGCAGGACTGTTTTGGTCTTGAGTGCCACCAAGCCATGTACTGTAGCTTCCGCAGCTCCAGGCACGTGAACCCTAACCCTGTGTTGACTTCAAAACTGAGAATTTTGCCGAATGTTTCCACCTCCATGCTTCACAGTAGGTATGGTGTTCTTTGGATGCAACTCAGCATTCTTTCTCCTCCAAACATGACGAGTTTTTACCAAAAAGTTTGATTTTGGTTTTATCTGACCATATGACATTTTCCCAAACCTCTTCTGGATCATCAAAATGCTCTCTAGAAAACTTCAGACGGGCCTGGACATGTACTGGCTTAAACAGGGGGAGACGTCTGGCACTGCAGGATTTGAGTCCCTGGTGGTGCAGTGTTACTGATGGTAGCCCGTGTTACTTTGGTCCCAGCTCTCTGAAGGTCATTCACTAGCTCCCCCCGTGTGGTTCTGGGATTTTTGCTCACAGTTCTTATGATCATTTTGACCCCATGGGGTGAGATCTTGCGTGGAGCCCCATATTGAGGGAGATTTTCAGTGGTCTTGTATGTCTTCCATTTCCTAATAATTGCTCCTACAGTTGATTCTTGACACCAAGCTGCTTACCTATTGCAGATTCAGTCTTCTCAGCCTGGTGGAGGTCTATAATTATGTTTCTGGTGTCGTTTGACAGCTCTTTGGTTTTGGCCATAGTGGAGTTTAGAGTGGGACAGTTTGAGGTTGTGGACAGGTGTCTTTTATACCGATAACCAGTTCGAACAGATACCATTAACAGGTAATGAGAGGAAATGAGAATAGCCTCTAAAAGAAGTTACAGGTCTGTGAGAGCCAGAAATCTTGCTTGTTTGTAGGTGACCAAATACTTATTTTACACAGGAATTTACCAATTAATTCATTAAAAATACTACAATGTGATTTTCCGGATTTTTTTCTAATTTTATCTGTCATAGTTGAGGTAAACCTATGATGCAAATTACAGGCCTCTCATATTTTTAAGTGGGAGAACTTGTACAATTGGTGGCTGACTGAACACTTAATTACACTGTAATTGTTCCTAAATTAGTGTGAGATCAGACAACCTGCTGTACCACCAAGGACCAAGATATTTTCTGATAAACTTACATTGTAGGTCTCCAGTTTCACTCGGTTCCGGAAGACAAAAGTATTGAAGTTTGCATGCTGAAAGACCTCATCAAATGCAGGTTCGTTCTGTAAAAGCAAGGCAAGACAATAATGTAAGAGGATTACAAACACGTTGTAAAAAAACAGATTGAATCAACCTCTTGGAGTTAGACCTTGTTAAAAATCCTTGGGCTTAAAAGCCTATTTCATAAACACCACAGAAAGAACTCCAATTTATACACTGTGCTGCTTCTCAAAACGTCTTTGTAATACGCTGGCCAATCTTTAAGGCCACACTTTCATGTAGCACACGGATGGAAATCATCTGAAGAAAAAAAAAAAAAAACTCACAGAGTCCTTGAGTTGGCCGAGATAACCTGCGTTTTGGCCAAGGAGGGTCTCAGCACTGTCCTGAAAGCAAGTCACCCATTGGTTGTCTCCAAAATCAGCAATGTTGGCCTGCAAGAATGAAAAGACAATTAATTAAAATGGAAACAACAATCATTTCACCCCTAGTTGGTTAGAAGTTACGTCCAACAGATACAGGCCAAAATGAACTGGAAAAATGGTGGGGTCTATGAACATCAGATCCAGTGTTAAATACAGCGAGGTTGCTCTGTAGACGGGATGAAAAACAAGAGAAACTGACTTCTCTAGATGACTGAATGCTGGAGCCAAATTGAGTCTAAACAGAGCTGTAACATTTTATGGTTTCTATTTATACAACATTTTTGGCTGCAGACCAGCGGCAAGATTTATTTGCCCATTTCTATCCTGTCCTGGAATTCGAGATGCAGCTTTAAATACAAAAAGGGGCAATTAACAAAACACAGACTGAGCTGATAAACAGCAAAACAGAAAGTGGCCTTAGATGAACGATGCCTTTAGAGGAAGAAAACTGCAACTAACACAGTTAGAGATTCATTTCAGAAAGCATAAAGGGGGATGGTAGAGTTCGTTATTTTAGGACAACCAGAGAATACTGACTGGAGGAGTTTGATGTGTTATTTCAGAAGGGGCAGGAGAGCCAAGGGCAAGTCCCTTACCGAGAGCATGAGACGATATTTGAAGTCGGGGAACTCTTTGTCGCATTTCTCACAGCGGTACATGCCATTCTGCTGGTCCACAACCTTCTTGTTGCAGTCTTTACTGGGACAGGCCTGATACAAGCAGTTCTCTTTGCGGATGTAGACTATGGTGGCGACGCAAGAGAAATAATCAGCCTGGTAAAAGAAAACCATTAAAAATATATCATACAAGGAGACATTAGTACTGTTTGTGCAACAAAGTTGACTATTAAACAGATTAGCAATTTATTATTATTTTGAACAACAATAAAGATGGAGTTGGTGCGTCCAAACATTTTTACCGATACTGTAACATCCTAACTACACTTCTATGGGATAAAAAAAAAAAAAAAGTTATTAGATGGTAGATGCAGAACTTCCATAACATGATATATAGTGTTTAAAAATACAACCTGTAAATGGGCCAAGCAGAAAGGCAAAATAAAAAATAAAAAAAAATTGCCTATATTAATTTAAAAGTGGTATATGCAAAACAGAGGATATGCATAAACATTAAAAGGGCTTCTGAAGGCAGAAGGGAAACAGCAGCCGTAGAGCACCTGGAGGGGAGGTCAAAGGCTCTTTGCTAAATGTATGCAGAAGAGACAACGGGAGGACAGGAAGTGCACAGCCACTGGGGCTAGAAATGAAAAGGGAGACACAACGATACTAGGAATTATTTTGTGCAGTTGCCACTTCCCGCTTAAACGGTAGGGTTGGGCGATGTCGACCAATTTGGCATCGTACTATGTCTAATGTGAAACATTGCGATGGACGATGATATCGTTGTCGCCATAGGTGGCGGGTGGGGGCTAGTTGTAACTAAAACACCAAGCCCCGCCCCACGACTGACAAAACAGTGTTCGCACGAGCAGGTGAGACTGAGAGAGGATTGAGCGCAGGAGTGATCGTGCGGATGACACATCAAGCGCGCGCAAGGGTTTGATATGAGCTCGCGGCCCCATTTCTTCTCATGTACATCTGTTTTCCTGTCGCAGAAATGATTTACCGCGCTCTCCAGCATCAGTAGTGCGCTCGCTTATTAACGGCATAGATTTGCCGCCATAGATTAAGTGTGTTTTTTGCGAGCTGGTTGCTGCTGTTGCGGCGGGGTGGAGCATCATGATGCCGGCTCAGCATCGTGATGTCTATCGTCCATCGCCATTATTATTTTTTTTTAATCTGTATTTTTTTTTACTTTGATCAAGCTCAGTCATTCAACCCTGTTGCAAGTATTTCTTTAATTCATGGGAAATACATTAACAAAAAAAAAATTTACTAAACATTCAATGAATTTTTTTTTTATGAAAAGCTATCAGTCCGAAACTGTCCAGTACGATTCCAGTTGTGTTCCCATGTGAACCAGGTACAGCGCGGCATGTTTACAAACTGTTCGGTCCAGAACAAATTCGAAATTCAGCCTGGTTAGACAATCGTGCTGAACCATGTTGGTAGAGTGTTTTTCTGTTGCCTCTTCTGTAAAGAGGACCGTTAAGCTCGATGGTTGAAAAGTGGCTAAAAATACCTTAACAAGGAAGGTAGAGATAGTTCTAATAAAAAGACCTGCGCGTTTGAGGGCAAGAAGAGAAACGAGGTTAAAAAAAAAGTCTTGAAGAGTCAGCTAAGGGCACCTTATTGTTTTACACACATCACACTTCAAGAAATAAGGACGGACACAGGAGATTGGGGATTACAGGGTGAAAAAGGGGTCAGTGGCTGGACATGAGCGTGACTCTGCTCTTCACAAGGCTCTGGAGAAACACATTAAACTAAACCTTTCCTACACAAGCACACATGTTTACCCTGGCGACAATGGTATTGATGAAAGCACAAAGATGAGATTCTTCTGCAATGACCTACAGTGAGCTTAAGAAACTCACACTCCTCAGAATATCAGGGCTTGATTCATATTTATGCTGTAAAATTGACTCTTTAATGAAATGCAAAAAAAGGGCACTTTGCCTTTCCGAGGACCAAGAATTCCGCTCACAGTGGATTTATCATCTCTTTGGACCATAATCTATACAGAGCCTCTGGCAAAGCCTTAACCCCATATTTTCTAAGGAAATGGAATATGAAAACAACAACAAATGGCAAAAACGTGTTACTACTGTAATTGATTTCTCTTCTAACAGGTTTACTGCTGACCACCCAGTTGTTTCGCTTTGAGAATTCAACCCCAATTAACTTCTCGAAGGGCTGGAATTGATATTCCGTGTCATTTCAAATAAATAAAAAGCCTCCCGGGAAATGTGAACGACAAAGGCAGAAAGCAGACAGAAAAAAGGCTTGCCATTCAATAAGTGAAATATCCCTGTAAATTACTGTCATTTCACTTAGTGACAAAAAATTCCCTCTGAACATTTCCGCCTCTCTGAAATACAATAATTAATCCAGCAAATACCTATGTAATTATGGTCACATTCGTTTGGTAGATGAATGGGTTCTCACAGAGGGTTCCGAGCAGAATATTTTTCTAGTTGTCAGTCAATATGGCTGACAATTTTACTTTGCTTTTTTGTGAGTTTGTCACTCAGTCAAACATAAAGATTTTTTTTTCTAATCCAAATGAAAATTAAAAAAAAATTTTAAGAGATATTTCAAAAAGTACAATTCTTTTTTGATTAAATGTTTAACAAAACCACTAGATTCTCTGCACCACTTTCTTCTCCAGACCAGGAAATCAATTTTAAAATTCCCTTCCAATAATTTTTAACAGGATATTTTCATTCTGGCAACATGGGGCAGAAAAGTAGGACACAAATATTTTTTGCAAGGAGCAAAGTTAATTAAATACAGCTGGCTGTGAGCTTTTAGCAGCCTAACCTTGTGTCCCAATAGAGCAGATAGGATGAGATCAGGGTGAGGGAATGAGCACATTTAATCACAAAAAGGGTCTGAACTTTTTTCACAAGTAAAAAATAAAAGAAGATCCTTCACTTAATTCAAATCGTCATATGAACTAGTGAATGTGACTATTAGAATGTGAAAGACGGTTTTTGTATATGAAACCTACATGTTCTGTTAACCTCAACATGTATGAATAGCGGAGACACGCTATGTAGTTTTGTTTACTAAACAAAAACTGAAGCCCACGTGAACTTTTCCAACTCTGCATATCACTACATAATGGCATGAACACATGAACTTAATCGCCAAGATGCTGTGAGTTGGTTCAAGAGATTTGTTTCTTTTGAGAAAACTTGCATCATATCATACTGTGAACACACAAACTTCACAGCAACCTGTCAAAATAAAACTACCGTTTAACCTACAAGAGAAATATATTGCTCTTTTATTGCTTGTGTACAGTATAATGCATGTCTTTACATATTCCATTTAATAATTAAATGATCAAAATAATTACTACAACCACATTAACCACTTAACCATAAAAAAAAAAAACTTTAAATCTTTTTAAAGGAATATTCGCACAATTTTTCTGCCATGTATTCATTTTAACAGTAAACATCTGTTACTGTTAACTTGTATTTTTTTCACTGAAATAAATGTTTTTGTTACTACACAGAGAGTTAAGTACCAAAAAAAGGGATCATTGGGCTTTGGTAAAAATATGAATGGTACCAAACCCTAACAGTCAGGCTAAATTCTTTTCCCAGTGTAACACCACCAATGCTCTACTTCAGTAGCATTCTGGACAATAACTCATAGACTGCTTATTCACTAATGTACATGAGCAACTGAACCAAGTCTTGGTTGTTAAGCCCCAACCAGATTGTGAGTTTCCCTTTCATTCTACTTGCTTCCTTTATTGTGTACTATGGTGGATGTCTTTATGCTGCTATTTTGGTTTGCAAACAACTTGACTGATGATGCAGTGTTTAACAGCAGTATCACGCAACAGCCAGTGTCTAAATCACATCCTTCACAAATTTATAACGCAGAGGGAAATAAAGTATTGTTTTCTCTCTGCTTTAATAATTGATTTCTAACTTCTGTGAAAACAGTCTTCCCATTTTTCACATACTCATCTGTTATTGTGGATTCATTCTGCAATCCCTCTCTTTTTCATGTTGTGCTACACCTGGTAAGCTTCTCTCTTTTTTGGACATCCCTCTTTAATTTTACCACCCCCCAAAAAAATCATTTATCATACAAGGCTCTAAAAAAAAATATATATATATATATATATATATATATATATCTTAACTTATGTTCTCAGCCATAAAAAGAAATATAGGCACTTAAAAAAAACAATGGCGCTAATATGGCAATGGCCATAAAAATAGTAAATAGATACAACAATGTGTAAACACACCAATAGTTTAAATGGTAAACATTAAAGACATTAACCCTACATTAACAATCCTTTAAATCCTCTACAACCAAACAATAATATTTAGTAAAAAAATAACATGTAAATAACAATATAATAATTCAATTTAGAAATACTTGAAGGCCACATGCCATACTATGTTTATATTAAAATTATTTTGCTGTGCTATTGAAACTGTCATCTAAAAAGGGCAATTAATACAATTAAATTTAAGGTACTTGTATCAACTATTACAACACTGGTATCGAGACAATCCAACTCCTACATATACTCCAGAAAAACCAAAAATAGACAGCAGACAAGGTCAGATTTATTATGCAGCTTATCTGCAGTATAATCTCTTAATTATTAGGCTTAGTAAATGGAGTCCTGCTAATCTCCATTCTCTATCTCTAGTGCTGAATGTGAGTAATGCTTAAGCACACACCTTGGGAAGATGGGAAGGGCATTACAACGCGTGATTAATGAGCAGAGAGAAAAGTAACAGTGTAGTTAAATGACTACATCCCTGTGTCTTTTGTTTCAGAACACGTGTCACACAGAAACGACTGATTACAACTAATCAGATAGCCAGACAATGACACCCTAATAAACGTGATGCTCCACAAGACAAGGAATTTCTAAAAAGCATATTATTTATGGCTTATTTTCATCTTCTGTTATGTTTTTTTTGCACCAAAGCGAATCATTTTGATACAGCCATTTCCCACTCACTATGTGGCCCTGAAAATTAAACAAGCCATTAATTGCTGCAGTTTGGCTATGTACAGAAGTCATATTCTACATTATAATAAACACTGTTAATGTGGGCAGTCAAATGTTTTTAGGCGTCTAATGTTGGAAATTCTGCTATTTTTGAACGAGACAAATT
>JAUMHR010000069.1:10441238-10451688 GCA_032361145.1 Enteromius fasciolatus
CTGTAGAAATGTAAGAATGACTGGCACAGGACAATTAATTGGGTCATCATTTCGTCCTCCACACCAATTCTCAAATATCCTCCACTTGTGTGTGTATAAGCGTCTAGTAGAAGGGATTGTGTTTAGCACATGTTGCGGCAAGTCTTGCATCACAGATGTGCTCCACTGACCAGCCATAAATGCAGGTTCCCCAGCTCTGGGTTTGGGTGCTATATTTAGTCCCATAGGAGGTCCCTCCTCAATGGGATCTCCCACGGAGGAGCTACCAACAACTCTATCAGCTCTGGGACACCACAGCTGGTTGGGCCATTTGGGCATTACTAGCAGAACTGACTCATGCTCTTCCCTGATTTTCTGAAGCACCAGGAGTAGCAGTTTCACTAGAGGGAATGCATAAATGTGGCCGCTCGGCCAGCGATGAGCTAACACGTCCACACCCAGAGGGGACTGCATCAGTGAGAAATAAAGTGGGCAGTGCACGCTCTCCTCTGAGGCAAACGGATCTACCTCAGCCTTTTCCAACATACCCCATATCATAGCTACCATACTGGGATGTAGTCTCCACTTCCCGTGGACCACTCCCCCTCTTGACAGTAAGTCTGCTCCGCAGTTCAAGTGGCCAGGATGTGCACAACAGAAGATTCCTCGCCAGCTTGTTAAGCAAGCATGAGCGCATACCACCCTGGTGATTTATGTAAGCCACCACTGCTGTGTTGTCTGTTCGAACAAGGACATGGTATTGGTGAATATGAGGGAGGAAGGATTCTAGTGCTAGCTGAACCACTTTTAACTCTAGGCAGTTTATGTGCCAAATTTTTTAAACATACGTCCAGATGCCATCGCACTTAGGGTCACTTAGACCCGCAACCTGCCATTCTACCACACCTGGTGGAGAACACGATCTTTCAACCAGAGCTGAAGAGGTCGCATGTGCAGCAGCCCTAGGCAATAGACCGCTGATGCAGCTGCCATCAACACCAGTGTCTTTTGGAAACACTTTAGGGTGGGTGATTTCCCCAGTTTGAACACAGCGAGAGAACTTATTATAGCATGAGAACGCTGTCTAGAGGTGGCGGGCTCGCATTGACAGTTAATCCATCTCTATCCCCAAGAATGAAATGGTGTGACTGGGTACTCTTTTGCACATTGACGGAAAGCCCTAGGGACCTAAGTGCTGACAGAGGTAGTTTGACAGAGGTTGAATAGTTTTGTGCTGGGAATTCCGCCCTTTAGTGACAAGGGCTTCTCTGATGGCTTCCACTTATCGTTTACCTGAGCCAAATGAACCAGCTCGCTGCCTTGGAGTGGGATGCTGTGTGAGTGTGTGTGGGCTCGCTCGATGCACGGCTGTTCTCTGCCCTGCGGCTGGGGGCCGTGTGTATATGAAGGAACTGCATTTCGTGTCGCTTGGTTTCTTTGCTCGGGGGCGATGCAAAGCAGAAGAGCATCCAGTTGGGTGTGGCCTAGTGCACTGAAGTACAGACGATCATTCTAGGGCCGGTGTTGGGCTTGGGCATGGAGTGACTCATAGCCCTCAACTGCTTCTGGGCTTCCAAAAAATGCTTGGAATAGATGAATTGCAAAGATCGCATTGCCGAATAATCCATCAGCGAGAATTGGGGCATCCGAATGAGAGTCTTTCATTTCAGTTAACGTGAGCCACAAATGGCAGTTAAGCACAACCAAACTTCCCATACTGCGGCCGATAGATTGGGCAGTTTTATTGTAACCCCAGTGGTCTGCTCCATCCCAGTAGTAAACAGAGCGGTGCCAGCAGCACAGGCTCGAGCCAAATGGGGGATACGCCATGACCGTGCGATCTCTTTGTGAATCTCAGGAAAAAAGCGTGCGGGTTTCTGAAGAACGCCTGAATGCAGATACCAGTGGTCCAGTCAGCTGCTCAGCGGAAGGAGACCACTCCAGACCCAGCTCTTCCACAGCCTTAGTGAGGATGCGTAGCAGCTCTTCGTCTCCAGTGGGGGCTGTGTGCTCGCTTGCCTCACTAAGTGGCGCCATCGACTCTGGACAAGGACTCCGTGGCCCAGGCAAACAAACACAAGTCGTGCCCAACCCGGGAGCATAAAAGGTCCTGTGCAGGAACAGCACTGTTTAAGTGACATCTCACGACTTCGCCAGAATGTAAAAGGGAAATAATCCGCTTGATGAGGCATTGATCAATGGCGAATACAGGTTTAGAAGACAAATGTGGTGAAGGAGAAAGATTCTAATGCAATGACGTCAGTGGTGATTTATACAGTGGGAGTGCCCACCCTTTTTCGCTAGAACGTCAATGGCTGGCGTGATACACACGGCACCATTCTGTAGAGTTTCAGTATTCTAGGAGAAAGGGAGTTTCCCCCTTAGGGGCAATATCGAGAGAACCGAACTCGAAAGGGAACTCTGATTGGATGCCTAGTTTCGCTGATCAGTCAGTGCCAGAGAATTAATAAAGCGAAAGTGATAAAAACTAGTAGGTAAATGAAGACAAACAGAAGACTCTTCTAATATTATGTGATCTTACAAAAATTATCATTGAGCCGCATGAAATGAAAAAAAGTTATCAACTACAGCGATACTCAAAATGGTAAGCACGCACTGCCAAGTTTACATGTCATATATCTGCGTTTATCTCGTATATCTTTGTTCTGGTTTCTCAGTTTGTTTAGTTTGCTGTCGGATGTAGTCTGTGCAGTGTGTTCGAGCGCAGCTTTTTTGTCCGACAATGCCGACGCGAGGCGACAACACCGTTGGCTTTCGTCATCACTAGTTGGTTGGCGTCAGCTTGGTTTGTATCGGCCTTGATACATTTCATATACTTTTGTTTATCTGATAATGTATCATTGTTTGACAAGGGACATAGTAGGAAAATAGAAGCATCTGTTCATTGTCCTTTGGGAATGCTATAATTGGGTAAATATTAGGACTTAAATTACCATGTAGTTTATAAAAGCCAGCATAATGACCGCATGTTGGGCTGCCAGATCCAACTCTCCTAGCATGCCTGAAAGAGACGGACATAAGGGAATGCGTTTGACAGTATTATAATCTTACAATAAAGTGGTTCTCTCTGTGTTAAAGCTTTTACACATGCCTTTTCTATTTTCCTGAAGCAATCACGCATGAAAAATCATCTGAGGCCAAGAATAATAACCCCAACCGCATTAGGCACTGTATCCAAACAGACATTTTAATTGGAGGCTATTCTTCATATCTAGGCCTAATAAAAAGCATAATTCAATTTCATTTTACAGGCAGTGGTTTCTGTGTATTAACACAAAGGTTTGTTTTTGACTTTAGTCTTTATAAAGCACCTGCTAAGAAACCTCCAACCTCATAAATCCACCACTCAAAGCAGAGCATCATGGTACTGGGGATAGCTAGTTTCATATATCCATCCCACTCCTGCAGTGAGTCACGTGACCAGCCTGTGGAGAACAGAGAAAGATAGAGTGGTATTTAATGCATTTATTAAAACAATATAGTACGTTTGTCTGGTTTATCTGTACATTTAACTAGCTAGTTAGCTCACCTCCCCATGTTTCAACATGGAGTTTCTTCCAGCAAATATATAAATAGAGGAAAACACAAATATAGACCTGAGACAAGGTATTGGCAGCGGCAGATCCACTGAAATACAAAAGCCAGAAACATACATGATTGTAAAAATGGTACAGTAGTTGCATGTCCTGCATGAATTCAAATTTAAGCAGTGTCAAATTAAAACAAGTGGGGTTATCCCAAACATCAGAGTATGGTTACGATTAATACTGAATAACTTACACGTTAGACACAATATGGTCAGTGCAGAGCCAATATGTGGAGCTTAACATTCAGCTCCCCATCTTTGGATGCAATGGCTGGTGTTTGAAACAATTATGAGATGAAAAGTCAAAGTAATGACTTTAAATAGTGTAATTATGACAAAACGTTGATATCATGAAACACTGATTATATTCAGAATTTTATTCACAAAAAAATATATAATTATGACAATAAATTAAAATTACGAGATCCTAATTCTGTCCTAATCCTATTTTTGTCCTAATTCTGTCCTAATTTTTACCTTTTAGGGCACAATTTTAATGTATGTCACAATTTCGACCTTAAAGCCGAAAGTATGACAAATTTAAAAAAAATTCACAATCTCACAATAATGACTTTTCACGTGCCGAAGCATGATTTTCATAGACGTGCATGTTTTGATAATAACAAAGTTTCGTGAGGAGCGGTAATTCACAATTAATCGCAGCTGTTCCTAATCAATCTACCGTTACTTCTCCAATCACCAAGCTCCCTTCCAACTATGAATAAGCCCGTCTCCTTCCTACTAGCATCTCGCTCCTTTGCAATCCCTCCCCCTCCCCTAACTCCTCCACAAGCATCTTTTCTTTGTCCGGGGGGCAGTCTGAGGCAGAGCCGGGCACCAAACCCTCGCCCTCACTAGGGCTCAGCCCACTAGGGTTCGGGGCTACCGGCTCGCTTCCCGGACGGCACGCCAAATCTGCTTATTCTAAACCTATCAATCTAAACCTATCTTTCTATTAATGAGAAAGAGCGAACTCGTGAATCATGTTGCGAGCCTATCAATCCTAAATTAGTGCTTTGAATGAATTGGTTTAGTGAATGATGCAACAACATGCTCATAAAGACAGAGTCTTGATTTATTCCTAAATGAATCAATGTCTTCAATGAATAAATTGAACAAACAGTTCAAATGCTCAAGTAGTCATGACCATGGCTAAAAATGTTTTGAGAACCAGAACTATTGCGTAAATAACCAATACAGCACAACTGTGCATAAATGACTGACAGAGATTACAACACTTTTAAACTTACAATAAGCCAAGGTCCAACCAGTTCAGAAGGATGTAGTTTGTCGCCACATTTGCAATGTTGGCTGCAATGGCTGCGTACATCTGAGGTAGAATCACTCCCTAAAGGCCCAAAACAACCACTGTTAAAAAATACTTTGGATCTAAAGTCACTGCTGTGACATTACATTGAGTGACACATACGAAGTCACGCTGTATCATCCAGTGAGATGATCTCTGCCAATAAAGATCATACCGTAACAGTTGGAGCCTGACTGTGATAGTTACACAGCACTGCAGGTTTAAAGATCTTGCATGCAACAATGCTTTTTGAAGAGCACAGCTAAGGTGCTTATCTACACTTATCTGCCAAAAAAAAAAAAAAAAAAAGATTGCATACCTGGTTTTGGAGATAGGCTACTTGCAGCTGATGCAAAAACATAGCCTGTGTGAAAAGAGAGAGAATGAGAAACTGCTGGTTGAAGATGGTGTCTGTATATATGTATCATATTTCAAGCTATATCATGTAAATTATGTGACTGTGCTGGCAAGAGGAAAATGATGCTATTTTTTATGACTCACTGGAACTGCTGGCAGGTAACAAACCACATAGAGTTGAGCTATCCTGAAAAGAAGCACATTTGTAACTGTGATATAGAGGACAAGGCAACATGATGATTTAAAAAGAGTGCTGGGAGTTATCATACAACAGAATAAATCTGCTGTGCAGTGTCATTTCCATCTTGGCCCGCATCTAAATTGAGTATTAGAACGTGTGCCTGTGCACATTAAAATGCCTCATTTAACAACATCGTCAATATTTATTTTGGAAAGTGTGTCGCAAAATATATTTGCTAGAGATAGGAAAGACTGTAATTCTCTTGTTTTTTTCAGATCTTGTTTGTGCAAAACCTTGGGTATCAATAACTTAAAATAAATAAATATTGCTTTTTTGCTTCTAGTCAAAATTATTTATTTATTCTAAACAGTAAACAATAATCCATTCAGCACATACATAGTGATGGCCAATAAATAAATCAATATCCAACATAAATGTTTTTAAAACAAGATATATTTTCTTGAAGCAAAATGTTTTAGAGAATATACCTTGAAGCATTTTTCCACTGAAAAATATTTGTTTACTTTTAGCATAAGCCTCAATACATGTAAATACATTTAAAACAGCTGATAAAAACATCACAATAATCTAGAATTAATCCACATGACTCCAGTCCATCAGTTAATATCTTGTGAAGTGAAAACTGCACATTTGCCATGCAGCATTATTATTATCAAATACTTGTATTTATTATTATTTATTATTATTATTATTTTATTTTATTTTATTTTATTATTTTTTTACAAATATGCATCTTATTGGTTCACAATATGTTAATTTATTGACTGATTGCCATATGGATTACTTGTGAATAATTTTTATCAGCAGTTTGGACTCTCATCCTGACGGCACCCATTCACTGCAATGGATCCATAAAATCTGAGACATATAAAATTAAATATATTGTTACGTCTTTTAATATGAACAACAAAATAAAAAAATCAACATATTTATTACTTAAAATGAGATATTCTACTAAACAAGAATTTTAAATGAATGAATCACCTGGCCACCTCTGGATCTTGACCCAGCAGCAGAAGAAGGGGCTGGGTGTTGATGAGCAGACCCCAGCATGGCAAACAGAAGATCAGGAGGATCAGGACACTCCTCTGCAAGATGATGCCAACTCGGTGCAGGTTCTTCCCACCAAAGGTCTGACAAAAACATGAGATCAGAACTCAAGACACTTAAAATTGATTCTGTATTCCTGAATGTCTCACATGGTACTAAACATAAAATTTCAACATATTATTATGTCTTTCATCATGTTTCATTAAAGGAGATCAAGGGGGGTCCATTTATTTAGCTTTTTTTCCTAATTCAGTTTAGATTTTAATCCCAGCTGTCTGGTGTGACCTCATCCTGTTCGATCCCACTGCATATCCATACATATTTCATACCTGAGAGATAAGGGTGTCAGCCGCCAGTGCAAGACCTCCACCCGTAGCTGCAGTTGTTATGTTTATCGTCTGATAAATCAGAATAACAAGCATCAGCTACTTCTCAGCCAAGCTCTGAACTGCTTCAATACACAAGCTTCAAAACCAAAGGCTTATGATACGTCAAATACTACTTTTACAATACTGTGCCAACATTTGCATTTCATACACCAGTGTTTCCGTTTTACCACAAAGCGAAGAAGTATGTAACACTCCAGAGAAACAATAAGCAGAGCATAAACATAAACTCACAGCTGAAGCCATTCCATAACCAGCCAGCACGCTGTTTCCCAGGCGACCGCAAAACATTGTTATGACAAATGGCAGGAGATAATTCAGAATGCGCGATGCAACCTGGAATGACAACCTGAGAATTCTCAGTGGATGAGAAGTATATGAGAGCACTCAGCTATATGGAGAAAATGATGACACCTCTGCTTTTCTGGTTAGCAGATTCATTCTTTGCCACATGAGGTGTAATTGACATAAAAGTTCCTCTATGTTAATATGAACAGATATATATTTTATACATGAGCGTAAAGAGAAAAATATTCATACCAGGGGTCCGGTCATGTGCAGGATGTGGTAGAGCTCCTGTCTGTATACCAGAGGGATGCAACGCCTCACGGATCTGCAGCAGAAAAGCTTGGAACTAGGCTCCATTGATGAAGCTTCAGTCCTTGGACTTGAAACGTCCATGATCTCCTTCGACCTGATCTGCAGTGAGGCCGGAGACACGGCAGGGGACGGTCCCGCTGCTGCAGCTGTGTTCATAACAGGTCAATGTGGCAAAGTTTCACCATCTTAAAAGCTTACTGATTAGATGGAAGAGTTGAAATCTGCTGCTAGATGACCTAAACACAATAGAGACCTTTACTTCTTGGTTACAAGATCAGGGTCAATTGCTAGTAATTTTCACAAAGAAATGTAAAGTAACACTAAATTAGAAAATAGTGTTTTCTTGTAATGACGAACTCCAAAAATATTTGTTTTATTTACAACTTATTTTCAACTATAATTCTTTAAATTCATATAGAATCTCCTCAACCACCACTGTGCTGCATTAACCTGCGTGATGTGAGGGTAGCCATATTGTGCCAGTATGCACCACACATCAGCTTACTGGAGACAGAGTGAAAAATCCAATCAGTATGGGAATGATTAGGAAGCCATGATGGTCAGTAGCCATCGTTTATTTTAATTACACATTATGCGCTCTGAAATTTAGCTCATTGTTTTTTGCTTTACTCATAGTGAAACTGAACACAAAATAAAATAATAGTACTAACAGACTGTTAGTTCAACTGAAATAGTATATATATATATATATATATATATAAACGAAAAAAAAATGTAAATAAAAAAAAAGATGTAATTTCATCTACTCTTGGGGGCCCCCTGGTGGCCACGGGGCCCAAAGCAGCCGCTTAGTTCGCTTATGCCTTGGGCCGGCTCTGCTAACAGTTGACCACTTTTTCGAAGATGTGTCCTTGCTGGGATTTCTAAATTGCTTAAATCAGACATAAAATAAGCCCTAAAATACCTGTTTTTGGCTTTGTTTTCCTATTTGATGTGCTCTCTGCAAATCCTTCGAAACCTGTTTGTCTCACTATATTCCTCTTCTCGCAATTCTAAGTTTATATCTCAGAGTTTCTGACCATTCTCTGTAAATCCCACATCACCTTGCCCGTGATGATTGGTTGACTATGTACAATGCCTATACATGCTATTGGTTAAACAGTCATTATCTTCAGAAAATATGTAAACAATAGGAAAACAAAGCTCAGACCCTGACATTTTAGGCACACCAGTGTCAGTGTGAAACCAGTCATGTCATAAACGACTCTTTTTCTGAAGAACATCCTGAGATTTTTAATAATAGAGTCAGGACCTCAGGCCTAAATTTGCTTGGCAAATCTTAGCAAAAAAATAAAATTCTTGGATGTCCGTCTTTAAAAACTTAAAAATCTTAAAATGTCATTGTTGTGTTTTAGCAGCTTTAAAAAGCTAATGGAACAAAAACAATTCGTTAATATAATCATAAGGGACAGGAATCGTTCCGGATTCTCCTCCCTGTTATTCTTTCACATGAACTAGAACTTGAGGACAGCGATTCGAATTCACAGCATCCACACAAGAGGGGGCAACAGAGCTTTAATTATTGGCCTACTGGAAAACTAGTTCTTCATAACTTCATAATGTATATAAAGACAATCTATACAGTTGTCTTGTTCCAGATAGATACAATGTCCTCTGAGGTGAGACACTGCAGGCAAACAATTAAATAAGAATTTTGAACCTGACTTCATCCAGTGTTGAGATGTTTGTTCTATACATGTGTGCAAACAAGCGCACATTTCATTAAATAATGCCTCATTTGCATATTTAAACTTAATATTTTTAAAAACTTCTAATGCAAAATGAGTTTTCAGTTATCAATATAATAAATCAACTTTTTTTACCCTATTCACCACCAGAACACGCTTTAAACAAAGGCCCACCGTGACAGCGTGTTTCCTGACAAAGGAATCTAGTGATAATACATTACAGATACAATATCTAGCGCGATATAACTTGGGGGTAATGTTTGATATTGATTTGCTTCACGACTGAAAATTTATACGTGACAGAAAACAGTCTGCACGTTCCTGGAATGACTCCAAAGTCAAAGCAGCAGGCTAAATCGGGCTCGTTCTTTTGTTAACTCCTTTAATTGTTTGTAATACGACATTTACAGACGCTTAATGCTCCAGATTTAATTTTCCGCACCAGATTCGGTGTATCGTCAAGGTGTGATCCTCCACTAATTACCCAGGATGCCGCGCACAGAGGAACAGGGGTCTCCATGGCAACCGTTGGATTACTACGCAAACACGTCTTGATCTATAAGCAAACGGAAACGCATGATTTGGGCTGACATGATGGAGATTGCGTCGTCATGTTTTGCCAATAACAATAAGTTTGAACAGGCTGTTGAAGACAGCTAACAAGGCGATTCCGTGTAGATTTAGTAGCGATTAAATTCCGAGGAGCTCTGTATTCTTAAATAGCTTTTCAGTGACAGAGTCTCTGTCGGTATTCCGTCCAGACATCCCGAGATCACCAATCAGCTCAAACAAATTGCTTTAGAGAGCAGGGAGACTGACAGCAAATGATACAGCTAATGAAATTCTGCCTATTATGTTGATTCTTTGGCACTGTTATTTAGTTTGCCGGTACAGTCCAAATCAATACGGCTTGGTCTAAACACGCTGTCGCATGTGACTTACGGGTCAGGTGCTTGTTTATTCCCGCTCCGGTTTTCGTGCTATAAACAGAAGTGGGCTCTCAAAGCACACTCAGCCCACTGTTGGCTATTTCTGTCAGGTATAATGTATTGTCCTCTACGTTTAGCTTTGGCAGTCTGGAATGAAAACAACCCAAATGTGAAGGCCCTTTCACCCTCTCTTGTGCTTTCTATATCATCCAGTAGCAGGTAGGAAAATAACAGCATCATTTATCCCGCACAAACTATCTGACACATTTGTAGTATAGAAATATGGGGAATTTGACATTTACAGAGTTTCCTGAGTCAGCGGGAT
>JAUMHR010000069.1:10456683-10470682 GCA_032361145.1 Enteromius fasciolatus
TGTGATTTTCTAGGCTGATATGACTAGGAACTATACTCTCATTCCGGCGTAATAATCAAGGAATTTTGCTGCCGTACAATGAGTAAAGCAGGCGCAATGATATTACGCAGCGGAATGAAAGTATAGAGTGTTCCTTTAAGAGCTAAATTTTCAGCAGCCATTACTCCAGTCTTCAGTGTCACATGATTCTTCAGAAATCACTCTTATATGCCGATTAACTGCTCAAGAGACATTTTTCAGTACTTTTAGTAGCTGCGTTTTCATTACCCTACAAATTGTGCAAATTAAAATTGTGAATTAAAAAAACTGAAACGCGTCAAATTCGTAAAAACTTCCAAATATCGCAAAAACGTTTATACGCTTGCATGAGGTGGTTTTTCAGGCACAAAGATAAACGTACAGTATATGCCTCCTTTGAATAAATATATCCAAAATCAGTCAAATCTTACAAAAATCCATTGCCATGACTTATCGCGAGAAGCAAAAGGTTACGTTTTAGTCAGATAACATTGGTTAATGAAAGTGCAGTCAGTTCACAGTACTTTTTAATCGACATTTATAAAACATCTCCAAAGTTTTGCAGAAATATGGAATGGAATACAAACGTACTACTAAACATTTTGTGAAAACCATAATTTTTTTTTAGGATTTGATGAATAGAAAGTTCAAAGAAACTTTATTTAATTTAGAAATAATTTCTAACACTGAAAATTTAATTTATTATTACTATGATAGTTTTTTCCTGAATTATACCATCTGAAAATAATTTTATGCTTCATGTAAATATATCTTGTTTTAAGGATGTTTAAATATTTGTTCTGGAAAAGAGGCAAAAATACCAATTAAGAAAATGCTTTATTGCAGTGCGAGCACTGCTGGACTCAGCTATTGCCACACACAAATACATCATACATACTCATTTCGCTTCAGTGCCACTTACTAAATATTTACAACACAAGTGAGATACAGGCACAAGAAGAACCACCGATGGTTGTAAATATGCTTCTGCAGTCGTGGCGTGACCCGGCAGAGGAGTGGGCGGAGTTCAGTCGCAGTGGCCATCTCTGTCAGACTCCGTTCTGGCTGAGCGGCTGAACAGCGACAGGGGCGACAAGAGTTCAGGCCAGGTTGCCACACTGGCACAAAAGGTTAATGTACAGTTTGCAAGTCTGTCTGGCCACAAGCACGCCATAGACAGCCGCCCAGAGAGCAGACAAATGCCTGCAATATTAAAACAGAGGGATTATTGCAGGAGTCAGCGCTGCCACCTGTCCGAGCAGCGGGACGCTCACCCTCCCTCTTCCTCTGTATTGCTTAGGCGTGAGGAAATTTGTTTTCTCTAAGGATCTTATCAGATAACCTCTTTGTTCCTGATGGGTGATGCGAGGAAGCCTTCGTACGGTGCTAAATAAATCCAGAAGTTCTCCAAAGCATCACGGGTGGATGGAACTGAATTGAGAAAGGGAATTTCCTCTGCTGCCGAAACAAAGCATCGGGGTTTGTGCATCGTTGTGTCAGATCCATGCGGATGGCAATTCACTGAGGAGTTTTTATCAGCTCAGGTGGGATTTGTCTTATTTTATGGTGTAATATCAGCAGGAGGAGTAAAGACACTGTGGGGTTGAAGGAGGAAAGAGATTGTGAATCGAAGAGTGCTTCGCATAGCAGTCACGCTTCAATGAGCGCCCATATAAATGTCTATTTCATTATGAAAATCATCAGAGAAAATTACAAACGGTTTCCCAAGGAGCCACACACAGGCCACGGCCGGCATCTATCTCATCAGGCAAACATTATTTGGCAAAAGGGGAGAGCGCTTGAGTCGGGGCATGTCTGGGCACTCTTATTTGCGGATCACCGGGCCCAGCAGAGGAGCCCCTCAGTTGCACATTTGCATTCAGATTTGCACAGTGTGATGGGAGATGAGGCGGCAGTAGGCCTGAGCTCTATTAATAATTCTTCAGCCTTTTTTACAGTTCTGATTATGAACGAACCTAGAGCTAGAGGAGGGGTACCCTCTAATTTAATGGCAAGGTTCGGAAGATTGTCGAGCCACTATACCGTCCCTAATCACTTTTTCTCCATTTGCCGGGATAAAGCTGCTAAATCATTCAAGGAGGGTTGCAAACAGATATCGTGGGGGTTGAGGTCTTGCTAGGTTCTGAATACAAATTTTGGGTTATGAATTCAGCAAAGCTGAGATTGAATTTAGGAATATTTTACAGCGCAATGGTAATGCGGTGAGAATATTACATGTGTGCTCATTTGAAATTTTAATTTAACTCAAATGTAAAACATGGTCATGCCCTATCCACATGCAAAATCTGTTTGTTATGCATTAGAGACAAAACAAAAAAGCCTAAGGGACTGATCAACACTGAAAAAAATGCAGAAAAAAGAAACATTACATAATTTAATTCAAAATAATTTACATTACTTATTGTTTACATTTTATTACTACTAGTCTGTCATTACAGGCTTTTTAATTATTATGTTTTCTCAAGCAATTTCTAACTTTAAATTTGTACTAATTTCCATGACTTCTGGGTCTAGAAATGTAATTTTTACAAATTCTTTGGTTGTTAAAAATGACTATAGTTAAGGAATTATTTAGTTGTAGTTATTTCAAAAAGCTTATTTTATTTATTTATCTATTTAATAGCTTACACACACACACACACACACATACATATAATGTATATTAAACTAGTATAGACACATTTATTATGTAAACCCAAAACTTTATTTATGGATGCGATTAATCGTTTGACAGAACTAATATATATATATACAGAGAGAGAGAGACTGAGAGATTTATAATTTATTTAAAGCTTATTTATATTGCCATTTTTAGCATTATTTTAATTTCAAGCTATCTTGTAGCCCCCTTGTAAGTTTGCTGAGGCCCCCTAATGGGTTCTGGCTCCCTGGTTGAGAACCACTGGTCTAGAGCATGTTTATGTAAAAAAAAAAAAAATTAAAGCATGCAAAATATGTTTTGTGCAAACAGGCTTAAAATAAAGCTAACCTGGGCTCTGTCCACTGAGAGATCATTACCCTCTTTTTCCATCCCTCCTATATTTCTCTTGGGTCATGGAGTGGTGTCGCCGCGGTGCATGGACCCCCGTGCCCACATGGCATGGCCTGGACCCCCTCCACCCCCATGGTCCTTGTCCGACTCGGGTTGGCTTTGAGCCCGCTCTGGTTTAGGATTGGGTGTCATGGGTGGCTCAGGCTGCTGCACTGACATGGTGCGGCGAAGGTGTGTCCGTTTACACAGGAAGTCCGGTTTAGCTGACAGACCAAAAGAGCCCTTTCGAAGAACCATTCGCACCGAGGAGGTCTTCTTGGGCCGGGCTCTGTGACTGAACTGCAGGGAGGAGAGATGTACTGCATAGCCCTCGCTCAGGAACTGTGGTAGATCACATAAAAAGAATTATTAGAGAAAACAAGATTGATTTTGACCAGTTATAATGGAAACTGAATGAAAGATAATGGTTGAAATCAAAATAAGTTAACCTGGCACTGATTCTGATACTTTTTAGATGGTCGTCCCACTATATATATCTGGTTGGGGTTGAGGCCCAGTATGCTGTAGACAGAAATGTCCTTCATGGAGCCGTAGGCACAGTTGATTTTAATGTGACACTGTCAACATGAGAAAAGGGCAAAGTGTGATAGACGGCCTGAGGATACACTACAAAAACACCTCAGTTCCTGTGTGACTACTCATGCGTGAGACAGAGGAAGCCAGCATGAGAGAGATGAACCAAGAGAAGCAGAAATAAAGGAATAAAGATGTGTTTCTTACTCTTTATTCCTACTATGTTTTCATGTCTCCATCAAACACAGTATTTGAAACGTACACTCTGCCATTCAAAACTTGGGGCCAGTAAGATGTATTTGTTTTTTAAAAGGTCTCTCATGCTTCCCACAGCTGCATTATTTGATCGAAAATACAGTAAAAACCATATCATGAAATAATATTACAATTATTTTCCATTAGGGTATATTATAAAATGTATTTTATTCCTGTAATAGCAAAACTCAATTTTCAGCTGTCATTACTCTAGTCTTCAGGGTCACCAAAATCCCTGTAATATGCTAATTTGGTGCTCAAGAAACATTACTTTTTACTAACAAATTGAAAACAGTCGAAGGTTTAATATTTTTGTGAACAGTGATAGATTCGCTTCACCCAGAATCAACAGAAAGTTTAAGAGAACAGCATTTACTTGAAATACAAATACATCCTCTTTGAATAAAAAGTATTAATTTTTAATCAATTTACTGCATCCTTTCTAAATAAAATCGACTTTTAATCTAACACACTATTAAGTACACAAACCATATTAGCTAGTTTATCACAACTAAACATAAAAGTGAATTCCAAATAATATTCCCCCATTTTCCCAATGTTTTGGGTGCTTCTGACATGACAATCTAGCAATTTTATTTTATTAATCTTTTCTATAATATATTTTTTTCTAAAATTCATGTAAAAAAATTCTGACAAAAGCTAACAAAAGCCAGTTCCTCAATAAAACAATCCTCCATAAGGTGACATAAAAGCTAGTATTACCAATGGATTCAAAGAACTCTTTGATGTTTTGTGGTATTTGTTTATCTAACTTAAACTATTATTCTTGATCAAACTTCTATAATGTCATAACATTTGAAAGATGGTTAATTAAACAATTGCAAAATGTATGCTAAACCTTAATCCCTCTTTGAGCACTGGTTAAATACAGCTTTTTATTTCCATCCTGACAGGCATCCTGTTCATTTGAAAACATGCACACAAGAAGCTATGACTCATAAAGTGCCTGAGCTTAACCAGAGAACATTTCTGAAAGTCTAGTGTACCCTTTTATAGAAACACTTCCTTAACCTAACACAGGCATATTCATATTCAAAAGGTACTGCAACACAGGAATGACCCATATACCCAATATGTGGACACGCAAGCAGAAGACTAACCTCTTGCACCAAGTTCCTGAGGAAGATGGTTTTCTGGCGAAGAGGGTCGTGCACCAACCCCTCCGAGAAGAAGATCATCCCTTGGGGGAAGTTGTGTTGAGAGAGCCAGGACACAACCCTCTGCTTCTGCATGTCTGGACGGCCAGTGATGTAAATAATCAGGTAGCCCAGGTCCTGCCAGTGTCTGCATGCAAAATACTATCATTTACCCTCTGAGCAATCCCATAAAGCTTGGTGAAAAACAGTTGGGGACCGATTCCTGGATAGTCACGGCGCCTGGTCCTCCAGCAACAGATTGCATTTGAAAAAGCAGTAAATTTGCCCAAGGACAGTCTGGGAAACAACCCAAGATTGTCCATTTGTAAATCCCAAACCCCATCTGATATCTGGTATCAGCACTTTGCTATCTCTCTATTAAATGAAATCCAATTGTGCCTCACCGGCAGGCCGGTCCTTTTCAATATTGCCGTGGCATGAAATGAAAGCATTGATTCTCTCTCACACACATTTACGCAGAAAGCCACCTTGTGAATTTGTTACCTGACCACATCCACAGCTCCGGGCCGTACTTTAGGGTCGCTGCCCATAATGGAGACGCTAGCTGCAAATGAACCGTCAATGCTAAAGACGACACACTCCATGCCCCGCGGCAACACAGTCAGGAAGGCCTCCGCGCTTGTCTGGTCACCCCTGCGAGGAAAGAGTGACATGAGCAAAGATCCGGCTCTTGATCAAGCTCAAGATGCGGCATGAAACCCGAGATCAATTTAACAGCGAGGAGTCGTTCTCCTTCAGCCCTCAGGGTGAGAGTTTTATGAGTGGCAATTGAATGCTTGCAAATTATCCCCGCTGAGACAACCTTGAGAGCACGGCCATTTTGGATACATTACAAATAATCTTCAGGGTCCCACTGACTTACTTGACAACCATTTTGATGGGGTAGACCCCTACGGCCAGCTTTTTGCTTCTGGGGATGGTGTAGGTCACTCTGCCACTGCTGTTGGTCACCTCGGTGTCTAAGTGCTCCCAGCGACCCGACTGCGGCTGGGTCATCACGTACACATCGACCTGAGAGACAAAACAACAAAGAAACAGACAGTGGGAGGAAGTAAGAGAGATGGAGGGAGATTATTGTGGCATACTAGGGGTGTCAAGACACCAAAATGTCAGTAATCAATATCAGTACCTGTGATATTGCTCTATACCAGTTTCAAAACAACAGCAAGAACTGATTTGCTATTTAATGCAATTCTTTATTTGATGCATTAAACATGAAAATGCAAGTTGAACAAAAGTGACAGTAGTGATATTTACAGTGCCACTCAAGATTTCCATTTCAAATAATTGTTGCTCTTTTGAACTTTGCTTTCATCAAAGAAACTGATAATAATACAAAATATTTCTTGAGCACCAAAAAGCATATTAGAATGACTTCTGAAGGATCATGTGACACTGGAGTAGACTGGAGCTTTACCATCACAGAAATAAATCACATTTTAAAATGTATAAAAATAATAAAACAGTTACTTTAAGATGGGTAATAATATACTTGAAACTTGTATGTAACCACAGAAAAACATTATAACACATATGAAATTATTGTTACACTATGCTTTTTAAATTCAGTCATAATTATTTACAAAGGTATAATGCATCACAATGCACATTATGAATTATAATGGATTTAAACTATTTAATTAGCCTTTATAATGCAAAAGGCATAAAGGTTTTAATTAAAGTGTTACCTTAACATGTAATAATATTTCACAATATTACAGTTTTACTGTATTTTTGATCAAATAAACAGAGCCATAAGAGACGGTCAGTATGAGAGACTGCTTTCATAAACATTAAAACAAAAAAAACAAACGTTGGAATGGCAGTGTAAATATGTTTTAAGAAGTACATATTATTATAAGTACATATTATTTTATTATTTTTATATACTATAAATATTGCATAAGACATGCAGTATATATCAATAGCATTTTTAATATTTTAAAAACAGTAATAGAGAAAATAAAATGAAGTTTCTTTGTGTTATTTTTAATCATTTTAACAACAAAGAGTAAATAATGCAGACATTTTCAGAACAATATTTAATATTTAAAAATAAGTTTACATTAGTACTTTACCAAGATAGCCTATATATTAGTTTTTGGCTTCAGAATGTAGATAATGAATAGTTTGACACTTCATCAATCAGAGTTGTACAGCCACAATTTGCAAGTGCTTATACGAGAGAACTGAATGTGTACTGATACTTTATAATTATGCGTTTCTGTATTATAATTAAGTCTTTGATTATTAGTTTCACTGAGAAAACAACAACCCCTTTACAATTCCACTGACATTTTGGCTGCATGCAAACAGCTTGTTTAAATGCATAAATGGACCACAGCTCTCTCACCTTTTCCCCAGTCAGGGTCACCATATCCAGCGGACCGTACATGAAGCGACCAACCAGGGTCTGATGCCCGTCCTCTGTTGCGATGACATCATTGACTCTGTGGTTGGCGGTAACATTCTGCAGACAGAAAAAGATGTCAGGTTGCCTCTGCTTTTCTATCATTTTCTTGCCAAAAGAGAGTCTGTTATGACAAATAAGGCGAAGGATAAGTTTAAATGACACTGATAATACTGCCATGCACCATTTCTGACAGATGGAAAAGGAGAAAGGGGCAGTTTAATGAGTATGCAGTACAAAGTCCTTCCAAAAGAGGGTGTCACACTCTAATCCTTCCCGTCTTCAATAAATTTCATTTCACTGATAAAGCTACACAGAGCTCAGTGAAGATAAATCCTACAGCCCCTGCTGAGGCAGCTGTGCTTAAATGGGAAATTAAAGCAAGCAAAACACAGAGCTATGCAAATCCTGAAAATAACTGGCCACAGTCACCTTCATGCCAGCAGAGGAAGCAGGCAAACAGAGAGAGAGGAAGATAAATGCAAGAAGCTTTTACTCTGCTGCTTTATAGAGCAAGGCTTTGAGACAGCGTCTGAATTCACAAAAGCTTCTTCCCATAAGCCTGACTCCAAACATCCCTCCAAAATCCAACGGCATGCTGAGGCTTAAATGAACTGGGGCCTAAAAAACTGCAAACAGTACTAGATTTTCCCATTTCTGAAATAAGTTTGAGTGGTGTTTGCCCACAGCTTTATATGTCACTGCTAAGGCTTTGTGAGTGGTTGTTAGCATGTTGCCATGTGGTTGCTAGATGGTTATTTATATGGCTGCATGACTTGGGAGGGAAAAAACAAATCTAATTGTGATTAATGCTGGCAAAATTAGCATGTGATTAATATTTGCAAAAATATTTAAAACAGAGGCAGAGCTAGGGTTACCAACCTACTCACAACTGCTGCTTCTGTCTCTTTTCTTGGCAAGAACTGTGTTTATTTCTTTTTTGGATTTATTTTGATAGGACAGATCATAGCGAACAAAAGCAAAGTGGGAGAGAGGTGAGGGGGCGCACTGCACCACAAGGCTATCAAACACCGAGAGAATTTATATTGAGACTGTTTATATAGACAGAGAATGTATTTACTAGCATATCACACTTTTCAGACATGCACTTTTCACCTCAGTGCCAGGCAATTGTCAAATGAGTGCGAAAAAATTACAGATGACGACACAGAGCTTCAGCAGAACAACAGTGAACTGCGGTCAGATGAGATGTTTTGAGGCCATACAGTATGTAAGTACAGCATTGACATGTTCTGTCCTGACAGTCATTATACTGTGCTCATAGCGCATGATCTTCAACAGCCTATGTAATTTCATATTAAGGTGCAACTTAAACAACGAGCATGCAAAGTCGCAGTAATATTGACAGTTAAGTCATGAAAACGGCGACTGTAGATGCCTTATAACCGTGAATGCATGCAAGTATTTGATACGAGTCCCATTTAAGAACATGCAGTGAAATGCAGTGCTTTTTTTTTTTTTAAATAGTCATGCAGCACCGCAAAACTGAACACATCCGATTCACCTTGTCAGCTCATTAGTAGAGACTTTAAGACCAGAAATGGGTAAGAAGATAAAGTGAAATATGTGTCAGATTCACATCACGTCCGGCCAAAATAGGCTAATAACCCAGCTGCTGTGATCTCTGGTAATCAAAGAACAAAAGAAAAACGAGGTGAATCAATAACTTTTGTAGCTTTAAGGATTTCATCTATATTTAATTTAGAGTTTAGTGCTTGATTATGTTATAATGATGGGTTTATGGAAAGATTGTTTGAAATTCACTTAAACAAAAAATTGGAAATTGATAGCGCTCCCTAAGGCCCTGTTTACACTTGTGTTTATGTAAATGATCCTCCTCTACACTGGCGTTTTCACTGCATCTCCATCACATTACATGTCCATTCATTCAGGTACAGCCATAGTAAAGTAAAGTAAATTTACTATTATTTAGATCGTGGACATCTCAACGTGCCATCTACAACATTCGCATTTAATGTGAAAAACTTGAATGTTAGATGGAATTAATAATGGTAATTCACGATTAATTTGTTTGTGGAGCTAGGTTGTAAGGCAACACAATCTGGTCAACGTTTTGTGATAATATAAGACTATTATTATGATTATTATTATTACAAAAAAAGAGACATATTTCTATTATAATATTTTATTATAGCAAAAAAATACATTTTAAAACCATCATCTACTCAGAATATCATAACAATACTTTAATTATACTGCACAACTACAAATATTAATGGGTGATACTAAAGTGTTTAATATCTTTGACCACAGCATGGTTGGGAAGACTTTTGGTGCATGCTGCATTCCTAAATGCATGTTATGAATGAAAAAATGCATGAAACTACATTCAGTGTAAACAAAGCCACTCTAAGACACAGAAAAGTCATTATTTTGACAATTGTGTAATTACTACAAATCAAAAGAGCCCCTCCTCTGTGTTATTCTGGTATGTACATACTGTACGGCTCTTGTTGCTTCTACAGTGAAAGTTTGAGGATTTTTTTTTTCCTGTTTTATTGTCCAACTAAAGCCCCGTGTAAATTTTCAAATTCAACTGAACAGTCGCTGGCACTCACCAACTCTCACTGAAAATGAACAACTTCAGGTCATTTTGTGTTAAAATAACTTCTTGCCATGGTCACTACTGAATAAGAATCTAAGTACTGTGACTGTTAATATTATGCTATCATGGTGGTATGGCATGAGCCCACATAGAGAGCTGTACAGCCCATAAATCATTAACCCACAAAAGCTAACGAGACTGATTGCACTGATTTGTCATTTAATGAAGCGGTTAAACATTTCCCAGCTTGCAGCCATTTGCATATTGATTAAGTCAGTCAATAATTCATCTAGGCATGGGCCCATACATGATGGCCATATGATGGGCTTCCAAACCAATACACATACTGATGAGATCCACACAAACAGGCTACACACCACATGTGCTGGTGACACACCTGAGTGGATCTTCAGACACAAAGCTAATCTGACAAAACAGCACGCTGCGGTGTAAAAAAAGCATGTATGCTTGTGGAATGGATCCAGATTGGTGCCGACTTTATGCCTTGCAGCTTGCTTACCGAGCCAGAATGATGCAGCATATACACACAAATAGAAGCATTCAGGGTCTCACAACGGAATCAGGAGAGTCTTTTGAAAACAACATGACTGCATAGAAACGCCTCTGACTTGAAAGGCTAGCAAGCGCTCTGATCAAACGCTATTGAGGCCATCAGCGCATTCAGAAGGGCTCAGCGGGCGGCAGAAATAACCACGATTTCAGATCAAGGTCCCGAGTGATCAAAAAAAAACATTCCCTGTAAAAAGAAAAGGTAGCGGTGATAATACAGAAGTGTTTCACTGAGCTATACTTAACCTCAGTGAAGGACTGGGAAGAATTGGTCTTTGTCATGGCGGTTTCTTTTGAAAGCGAGCTCTAAAATAGCCTGTAAACCTGCATAGGCAGTAGTTTTCAGCAGCACTGTTAGGTAATTGTGTTGATGTGCCTCCGAGCAGTAAATCAAGGTCGGCCGTGATGCTTATTTTCGTAAGGCGCGGATTTCTGCCCACACACGCTGAGCTATTGTGCCGCATTTGAGAAACTCAAAGCCCTGGCAGAGGGGGGATATTTTTAGTTGTTCTACAATGTCAGGACTCTGCTGCAGTCCACATTTTCACTTGAGTGATATGTGTGTGTGTCTGTCTGAATCTGTAGACCAGACTCAGAAATTAGCCAGGGCTCAGGGGAGAAAAACGCCATTCAAAAGGGATACTTAAATATAGGGGCCAAAAAATGTCCCCAACCAAAACAGGATTGCATAAAAATCTACAGTGACAGCAGACAGCATATTTCGAAAGAGACCAGGCATTCTGTTATAATTAGGGATTTAAATTAAGATATTATAATGATCGATAATGCAGTGAAATGTCAAACCTCTCTCTGGTGACATACTATATGTTGGATTCTCCAATCTTGCATTTAGATTTGTCTCCATTCAATCAACAGGCGATGAACAGAACAGTCCTTGGTCTACATTTTTCCTTTTTTCCCCTTGATAATGTGTTTTACTCTTATGTACAATACAGAAGAAAACATCTACTGCTACTACTATTAAATTACAAATTTAAGCATCCAACGTTGACTGATTAAGATATATATTAAAAAAACGTAGTCGATAACCAATATGGTACCGATTATAGAACCGATATATCAAACAGTGCTGTTTTTATTTGGTTAGAAAAACAATATGCCCACATATTAACTACTAACAATCAATTCCAAGAGGCAAACATTGCTGACACTGCTGCAGACGGATACCTCTATCACACTGCCATCTTAACCGATGGATGACATTACATGCACAGAGGCATACTATTAATCACAACAGACACTCATAATGAAGAGCAAGTTGAACTACCTGGATAAGAACACAAAGCTTAATGGTGCCTGGAAGTTTTCCAATGTGAGTGTGTGTTTGGCTGCGTTTGTCCTTACCCTAAGCTTGACGTGTGTGCGTCTGCGTAGCCACTTCTCCCTCGGACTTGAAGGTGAGAAAGGGGCGGAGTCAGAGTTGTCCATCTCTTGAGCTTTCACATAGTCACAGTGCATCACCTGTCGATCAATCACAAAGGGATGTTGAAGGAGAGGTGTGTAATTTCTGTGGAATTAGAAGCAGCACGTGAAATTGCAATTGCTTTCCAACAGATGACAGATTTGTTTTTGTTCACAAACGTTTTATTTGTTTGATGAGGTGAGGAGATTTTGGACTACAAATGACTTGCAGTACAAAATGGATAATAAAATATTTAGTATGTGGTGTTAAATCCAACTATGAATCAGCAGTATTGTCCTTTTTTCTTAATGGATGAATAGTGGAGTTGTAATCATTTTCCATCCAAGCGTAAAAAATAAGAAAAGCTATTTTCCCCAAGGATAACAGCACGCCATTCTTTAAATGCTGCTACTGCACTGGTCTGATCGAATCAGATCGCAGGTACTAACTCTTCAAATGCAAAATTTGTCATTTTATCTGGCTCCTGCTGCAGTGTAACTCACTACTGTGAGACATACACCTATAATCAAAAACATTCTTTATGACCTCTGGTATTTAACAAAAATCACTCAGTGGATTCAGGTGCAGATATTGTAAAATATCTTTTTTTGTTATAACATTTAAGCTGGAACAAGACGATCATGTTTGCTTTCATCTTACTTAAGAAATGAAATCTTTGCAAAATATTATCAAACCTTGACTTTAATAAAGGTGTTTTATTGTATGCATAATGTCAGTGGAGGCATTGACTGAACACCAGTGGCATCAAATCATAAGGCCAATGATTATTTTTCAATTTGATGTTACAGTCACAGCTACTGAAAACCTATTTTGTTTAATACACAGCCATGTGGATGAAGTGGCTGAACCAATGAGATTTCAGAGAAAAAAATGCAAAGAAATCCTAGTTTTTCATACTGAACCACACATATTTAAATTTTTGAATGACTGTACACGCTTTGGAAAGACTGTCTTTTCATGTGACATTTTGAAATGTAGAGGTGGTATGTAATGACTTGATTATGTCATGATGGCATCTACAACGACAGCTTTCCATTTAGCAGGCCCTGAGGAATGCACAATAAACTAAGGAAAACACAAACATATTAGACCAAATGCATAAAACATGTGCACATAGACAACAACACTATCTGGCGTGTGGCACCTGAATCAAACACTGCAGCTGGAACTCTTGTCAGCTCTATTTCTCAGGCAAAGACAATTATGAAGGAACTGCATTCAGAAAGATAGATTGGTCTATGATTTGCCTAAATTGACTACTTCCTTTCCACCTGTGCCAAGGCCGCTTCTTAAAAGTGAATATAATAAGAGGTGCCATTTGCATTTGACACTCTAAAGTGAAGTCGTATCTGCATTGAGAACTACATTGTGATGATTTGATCTTCAAAAGTCTCTGACAGTGAAGGACGTGCCACATTTATTTGTCTCTCAGCCAGAAGTATGGCTGATATGAATAAAAATAGGCATATTAGAATAAGATACAGTCCTTTGGCTGAATTAAAATTTCCAGCACAAAAGACAGAGGAAGGTAGGGGACGAATTAGGAACAGCGGGCAGAGAGTAAAGGACTCTTATGATAGAGGACAGATAGAGGTTGTGAGAAAAGGGTATCTAAAATCTTTCTGTAGTAAAAGGCAAGACCTGCAGTCTTGTCACGTAGGACTAATTTGATTTCTCCGGCATGAGGAGAGCAATAGTCAGGTAGTCAGAAAGTTAGTACATTTTTTTTTACCTCAAAGATGCAAAATGTGCATTAAAAATAAACATGGCTATAGCAAGTCCTTACACAATCCAACGTGTTTAAAATTGAACTGGAAATTAGGTGTTGGGCGTCCGGCCAGAGGAGAACTGGACCCAACTAAGCCTGTTTCTCTCAAGGTTTTTTTCCCCCATTCTCTCATGGATGGGGTTTTGGTTCCTTGCCGCTGTCGCCTCTGGCTTGCTTAGTTGG
>JAUMHR010000069.1:10480523-10491161 GCA_032361145.1 Enteromius fasciolatus
CTCGCCTCGCCCCCCTGGACACTGTTAGTTGTTGCATCGACCTCTCGCTACGGACACCGACTATTCTCTCGCCTATCTTTCGCCATTGTTGTTTGCTAATGTATGACCTGCCTGTTTCGACCCTGAGCTCGGATGTTATTAAAGCTGGCATATGGATCCGAATGTTTTCTGTTTCATTCCTGACACTCATCCAGCTCGTAACAATTATATTATATCTGATATATAAAACGAAATATTTAAAAATAGTAAAATTTAATAGTAAAACATGATAAAAAAACGTTTAAATGTTTCAGTCACATTTATTACTAAGAATTTATTAATTTATTACTAATAAAAATATGATAGATAGACAGACACGTCCCAAAGATCATTCAGGTTATAATAATATTTTTTACTGATTGCCCTAAAGGATTCAAGACTTTGGAAAACGGGAAAGTGCATTTCTAAAAACAAATTACTTATTTTCTTTTGCGTTCACATTTCGTTTAAAACAGTTAATCCATTTCCCAGTGACTCACTCTACCCTTTGACATGGCACAGCTTAGCTCTAATCCAAAGCTGCATAAGAACACTACTTTATTTGATATCTAATTTCATGCACAATGATCTAAATTGTCAGCTTTAACTGAGGCTAAAAGCATGGACTGCTATTGTTGCACGCAGGAATATTCAGGAACTCTTTTAATAAAAGAGCTTTGCTGGGGACTTACCACAACAATAGTGTAGAGAAATCTCTCTTGCCACATCAATACCCAAAACAGGATCATTTAGAAGATAAACAGTCAGATATTTGGTCCTTTGCTGCTGTGGCATCGAGCAACTTCTGCCTCAATTTCTCATACAGTATTCGCACACTGACTGCAGCTGTGACCATTAATAGCACTGCAGGCAGACGCAACATGCCATCAAGCAGCCAATATTGATAAACAGGATTGAAGAAAGAAAGTGACACTTTTATGGATGGCTTTTCCAGAAGGACACATCTGGGTAATCTTGTTCTGATTTCTTATTACAAAAAAGAAGCAGACATAAATAATCCTAAGAATGTTTATCTGCACCAAAAACAATTAAATTATGTCAGTAATTGCGCAACTAATGCAGATTTTCCCCAAAAAATTACCAACGATAATAAAAAAAACCCAAAAGCAACACTGACACTCTTCAGAGATTGTTTCTGCGTGGAGAAAATATTGTAAAAGAAACATGTTAAAATTCTGGTGGGTGTTTTTTCAAGGAAGCAGTACCTGCTGAGGAATGGGTGGTGCTGGCTGCCCGAGGAGTCTCCATCATACGAGTCGCTCTGTTTGCGGCTGAGTGGAGTTTTCCTGTTGCGGGTCTCACTGGGGGCAGATAAGTCAATGTTGCTCCTGCTAAGACGTTTGCTGGTGCTCAGACTCGGACTGAGATCGGGGTTATCCTGAGTGTGTTGAAAATGTGAGACATAGCCAGCTGAGTCATAATTTATATAAATGTGCAAATAATATAAATGAGCACTAAAGTCAAGAGTCTGGATGGTGTGACTGATGCGACATCTGTTCTGTGCTCCCTGAAGATCACAGTAGTGTGATGGGAAAACCCATAGGAATCTGCTCAGAAGTTGCTCGTTCATAGCTCAAAAGACTTAAATGAGCCCTCAGTGGTGCTTCTTTATCAATTTTATCTCAGAGGGACATTGAGACAATACAGTTCCAGTACAGAGCTATGAAATTAATGTGAATGGCTCAGACTTTTTCACCATGAATTTTGATGAGACATTTTTATATTGAGATATTAAATATTCAGATTTTGATCTGAGCAGAGTTTGTGACATTGTTGAGATTCATCTACAACTTTAAAGATGTGATACTAATAGAAGGAAAATCAGACAAGTGAAAAGTTCTCCAATTAAATCTCATCACAGTCTATGTAAAATAACAACAACAACAACAACAACAAACTGCGATATTAAATGCATCTTATTTTTCAGGGATGTGATGTATGTCAAGTACCCTATCTGTTAAATGGTTTGATTTATCAGTATTGGGCATTTTACTGTGCATGCATTATTTATCCACTTTAACCTTATTTTGGAAACACTTTACAATAAGCTCCTATTTACAGTATCGTTACACTAAACAATACAATCGGTACAGTTTCCCTTTGGCAATGTCAGTTCAATAAAAATTAACTGTTCATTGTTGGTTTAGATCCATTTAATCATAATAACAGATACAACATTTAACTTTAATCATTCATTAGTGTATTTATTGCTTATTTTGGTAATTTGGTTGCTCTTTATTTTATTTTTAGTACATGCACTTACAGTGTACCTACCAAAGAAAGTGCTGGTAATACCTAGTAACTACATGGGGTAGGTTTAGGGTTATTACCAAGTTATTATAATTATTATAATAAGCACATAGTATGTACATGAGGAACAGGACTGTAAAATAAAGTGCTACCAGTATTTTTTATTGTTAGCTCATGTAAACAAATATATAGTTATCAAATGGAATCTTATTGTAAAGCGGTACCTGTAGCATTTTAACCAATCAGGCACAAACTCTTTGTTACATTTAACAAATAATCTTTAATACCGCTTTACCAGCCCAATGGGTAACTCAAACTGTAACTATGAGGGTCTGTGAACACTTTTCCCCCGAAAGATAGCAAACACCTCAGGAAGGCAAAACAGGTCTCTGATTCCATGGCAAAGCACTGATAACCGGTTAATTGCTTGAAGGAATGTGAACAAAGCAACTTCCTGTTGAAAAGACAATGGACTTTTCCCTAAATTAATTCAAAGGAAAACTTTCTTTGAGTGAACACATATCCTTCTTGTCATTGTGTATATTGTTATTGTGCTTGTACAGTATATCGTCTTGTGTATGGTATACTGTTTTATGCATGTTTATGATAGATGACTAGCTATCACCTCATAACACATTTCGTGTGTGGTATCTAAGGACTCGTCTTCAGACGATCTAATTGAGAGTGTATGTTATATGTTGATATCTTTGCGACATTCAGTGTTTTAAGAATCTCTTCAAATTTGTATATCAACCTCCAATCCAGTGCATATGCAAATGACCATGCTTAGAAACAATAAGTCATATTCAGTTCCCTCCAAATTATCAACACACGATTGGCTCTTTGACCCACAAGAGGTGTGACCTCAACATGTTTCAAAAGGACCTATGGCAGGGACCCGCCTTGCTTTTTGCTTTTTCTGGATATTGGACCCCCACCATCTCTCTCGTCTCCTGGCTAAGCCCCCGGGCCCGATGCAAACGCAGTCTGCAGTCTTGTGAGACGCTAAGATGCTTCACACTGGGCCAAGGCCTTGACTTTTCGTGTAACTCAAGATCCATGGATTGCGACAGATCTCTTTTTCAGCTCATCTTTCATCTACCAACAATTAGTCATATTTGGAAATCATCACTCTTCAAACCAGGAAGACATGATTTCCAATCCAAAACCTTGGAACCATCAGTACTTCGAGACTGCATCAGACCCTCTCCAACGAAGCAATGCAAGTATCGTACATATAACTAAACTAAACAGAGGTTTAGTACGGCACTGATGGTTTTACAGGTGGTCCACTGACTCTTTTCATAATTTCAATTTTGGCTTTTCCTAATGGTTTACCCTTAAGCCTTCTTTGCCCTTGAGTTTCTGATTCTGCCTTGCAAATTAATGTCTCTTCACGATTTTGACCCTTGCTACATGCTCTAATGCAGTGATACTGTAAGAAGGTATTTTTCTGTGGCCACGAACATATCCCTTCTTAGAGTTTATATGAACTTACATTATGTTCGTTGAATTAACAGACTAGTTGATGGTAAAATTGCTACAGTTACTACTGGCAGCTGATATAAATAATTGCAACCAATCATAATTAATAGTAATTATTTATATACATTTTTCTTAATGAGCTAATATGCTACATACCTTTATTTTTTCTTAGCCATGATCATTATTAAAAGCATTAATAACGTAATAACACTGTTAAATGTAATATATATTCCTAATCAGGTGTTTGTCACCAGATTCTCTCTAAAGACCACCAGATTTCACCAAGTCAATGGTGTTTTCTAACTGCACAAGCGAGTGATTCAGTGTTTTTGTACATACCTTCAAGCTCTCTGTGCTGTTATGTCGGCTGCTGTGGATGGGACTGCTGTGTCGCGGACTGTTGCTGAAACAGAGAGCGTCGAAACACAGCACACCTCCTACACAGTCACCCAACAAACACACCTGTACAAAACACACACAAACAAACTAGTTCAGTCAAAATCAGCGCAGCGTTTATCCATCCAATCAACACCGTCAGGCAAATCTCAGGATTGCATAATGACAGCTCAATCTACAGGGCAGCCACATTTAATTAAACATACAGAAACAGCACAGCTGCAACTATATGCTTTCCTGTTTGCTGCTGATGAGCACCTCTATGGTGAGCTCAAATAATTTATGGATGTTCCACAAACAAACAAATCCACAGGGATAATTATCTGTCAACACGAGTCTGTGCATGCTTTCAATAAACCACAATGCCATGCAAAAAGCACCCTAAATTTTCCCCCAAATTTCAAGGCTAATATGTTATTCAGGCACAATGTGAATGGTCCGCCTCCCTAGAGAGTCAACACTTGACACGTAGCTCATAAACTGCGGTCACCACTTCAGGAAATCATTGTGCCTTCTAAATTGACAGGAGTGTGTTATTGGATTAATCGTGAGATTATGGAGTAAGACGAGTGCAAAGACTCCCTCCTTTTCGTCTGTTTTGAATGAGTCATCACTGATGAGTCACTTTCCCTGCCAGAGACCCACACACCCTTCCCACTGCTGCTCTGTACAGTTTGCCTTCCTAATACTAATCTGGGACCGCCCTCATCTTCCTGTGTGGTCCAATCTCATTTGTTAAGAAAAAAACTGACAAAAATGGCTTCATTGACTGAGACTAAACTCGCTGCCACATTTACCATTGCTCTGAACATTTTTTTTTTTTTTTCTATAGGGATTTCTAAAAAGTACAAGTATTGTAAGTTTAAGTATGATAAGCCATAAACCATACCAACCATCTATGAGGTTAATCAACAAAAAGTACTTGAAAATGTAACTAAAAAGACAAACGCTGTAAGCTTTATACATAAACCAAAATTTTACCTTAAAGATGATCTCACCTGCCCTGCGAACCCCTGTCCCTCTGGAGACTGCAAAAAGCTATGGTACACCTGGTTGGCCCGAGCGATCACGGTCGCGACGGCATCTTGGTAGTGTGGAGCAGCTATGGCGAGAAGCGGTAAAGCAGCCAGAGGTAGATGGTCCACGCTGCTGGACACGCAACTCTCATCATAGCTGTAAGGGTTCAGACTGTGGAAGTGAAGAGCATGTTAGTATCCAAACTGGTGACCCTTTGACAAAGCAACAGACACAAGACATTTTAGTTTGGCCACCTTCTGAACTTTTAAGAGATTAAATGCACCATATTCACAGCAAAAAGGTTTTCAGCAGCAATGATTTAAATGCATGACTCAGGTCAGAGATGATGCAACGTGAGAAGAAGAATTGCGGAGAAGCCTGAGGTGCTTTATCATGCTGCACTGCATGAGTCTGCATGAGTCCACTGAATAAAATTAAGAGAAAAGTGAAAGATTGCTCTGCTCCAACGTTGTCACCTTGAACAGCTGTGCTAACCTCAGAGCCTTCGATCAAGCACAACGATTAGCGACCCGAAGCCTCTGACAGAGACAGGAAGTACTGATGATTGAGGGGGGTACAGGCTTTTTACAGCCAAGGCCAGGACTGGGATGTTTGAGGGAGAACACACCACCCTAGTTGTGCAAAATTTCATGATAGGGTCTCTTCCAATTCCTAATTCCAAAAATGGTCATATCCCACTGAAACGTTAAGTGAAATGACAGGAAAAACTATTCAAACACAACACAGTTAAGGCAATCTGGGAAATGAAGAGTCAAACCTCAAGGCTTTAAAAAAAAAAAAATTCAACTAACTTGTAAGTTCAAGTTTTGATTTGAAATTTAACATGCATTCTCAGTTCAAATCTGAATGGTGCCAAACTCAATGGCACTGATGTGCAGAGCGAAGATATGAAACTTCCCAGGTGTGCAGCTGTGATAGGCTGCTGCTTGGTGAAGTGTGGCACAGGCTACTGGTGATAAATGACTGTTGAAGCTGAAGCCTCCAAGTGGAAATGAACAAGTCCCAAATGGATCTGTCTGCTGGAGACCTGAAAAAGCAGTCAGGCTCCTTTTATCATCCTTTTGACTGGGGAAACTATGTAGCTCTAGGAGGGCTGTAAAGAAAGTCACGGAGAAGTCTCTTCTCTGATTATAATGACAACCCATAAGCTCATTGCAATCAGTCTTCAGTGACATTGCCTGTGTAACACAAAAGCAGGTCCCATTTACATCTTACTCACGGGCAGGCAAAGTCTGCTTTTTTTCCCCTTCTCGTTAATAATCTACTGCCGTTTTTCTTCTCTAAATCATGCATAAATTTCCTCCAAACTGCATTCTGGCCGCTGATCTTTACCCTGACTCTTCACAAGGCTAGGCTAATGCGCTACGACCCAGTGTGAACAATAGTTCCTGTCATGTTTACATGAACTCTCCTGGCTGGAGAAGGACATAGCCATTACAGTAACAAGCCTGCAGACCAGGGGCCAGCCCTATTAGACAGGCTCCACAGCAGGAGAGGGTTCAAAGAGCACCTCCAAACCTCTCAGTATGGCCACTCACCGGATTCATTATTTATTTACACATTCTGTAATTAATGTTTGGCCGATGTTAGCAGCTGGCTTTGTTGCTGGGGAGATGTTTTACCTTACTAATATGAATATGGCAGGCTGGGTAATGAAATGTAACAACCTGTCATTTGTCATGAAGTAATGACGTCTTTTCTGAGACTTTTTAGATCTCATATCTCTTAAGTGTAATCTTGCTGGCTGTTAGAAATGGCTGTGACCCAAAACAGCCTGGTAACAAACTTCCTTCAAAATACAGGTTTGGGGCTTCTCGAGGGTGAGTAAATGATGACAGAATTTTCATTTTTGGGTGAACTATCCCTTTAAGTTACAAAACGAAACATGCACTGTATAAAACGTTTGCCAGAAAGAAACCATTAAGTCTAGGGAAAGCTAGCATTTAAAAAATATTTTCTGTGTTGGGTAGTTGCTATGGAATTTTCTGATCAGTTTTAACATGCCAACATTGTTGCTAGGCTGTTCTAGGTGGTTACTTCGGTAAGACGTGGCCATTAAGTCTAGGTAAGTCTGCACCTTTCTTCGCTAGGTGAAAATTTGCAGTCAGATTACTTGGAAAAGTAATAGCACACCTCTTCTCAACAAGCAGCATGATTTGAGGTGTTATTCATGTCTGTGGAAGAAATGCCATCTTAAGAACCGTTGTCTGTCAAAAAAAAGTCTTTATCTTTGAACTGCCTACACTCTTTACCTGAAGGGACTAAAAAGGAAAAAAGCAAGTGGGGAAGCTGCAAGGAAATTCAGAGAGAATATGAGCACTGAGGTTTCCTGTTTGCCATAAAATTTTGATCAGATGTTCATCTAGTTTCCCCTCCCTTGAGCTGTGAATACTAAGCTCTTGTACAAGAAAATGTTAGCTTAGTACTAGCAGTTGTAAATGTAAACAAGCAAGGCCAAGTAGCAGAACAAAGGTACACTGATGATATCAGATCATAAAATTGGGATAGTTTGAAAGTCGTTATGGTACTGAATGACCTTGTTGATACAAATCAGTGTTCAAAATAATAATATGGTGTTACCATATTACATGTCCAAAAATAATACGTAATACTTTTTTTCTTAGCGAGATTTCCAAAATCTCAGTTAAGCAAAAGAATATGAAGCTGTTGCAACACTAATGAAGAGAAATGTAAAAAAAAGCACTAAACAAGAATATTAAAATGATTTCTAAATGTGACCTTGGACCACAAAACCAGTCTTAAGTCGCTGGGGTATATTTGTAGTAATAGCCAAAAATACATTGTATGGGTCAAAATGATTAATTTTTCTTTTTTGCCAAAAATCCTTAGGATAGCAAGTAAAGATCATGTTACATGAAGATATTTAGTCAATTTCTTACCGTAAATATATTAAAACTTAATTTTTGATTAGTAATATGCCTTGATAAGATCATCATTTGAACCACTTTAAAGGTGATTTTCTCAGCATTTTGATTTTTCTGTCCCCTCAGATTCCAGATATTCATATAGTTGTATCTCGGGCAAATATTGCCCTATCCATCCAAATCATACATCAATGGGAAGCTCATTTATTCAGCTTTCCGATCATGTATAAATCTCAATTTCGGGAAAATTTTTGTTGTCCAGGGTCACAAATGATCATGTGATACTGAAGACTGTAAAGGCTGCTGAAAACTGTGTCATCACCTGATTAAATTACTTAAAATATATTAAAATTATATTAAATTTTGTTAAATATAATTGTTCAAATGTACCATGTAACTTCAGTCAGACATACTTACCTCTCTCTTACGAATATCAAGTCCAAATAAATAACACAAGGATTTATCATTATAATAACATATTAATCCTACCACCCTCATTAATGATGAGTATGACTCACACTGGCGGAAGTGACCCCTGCTCAAAGACAAAACCTTCCAAGCCTACTCAAAACAAATGAAGACCCCTGTACTCCCTGCTAGCCTGCTCCACAGGCAATGAGTATTGGGTCTTAAAATAACCTAGCTCCAGCTGAGGAGGGCAAGAGGAAGGAGTTTTGATCAATAACACACCTTTACACGGCCAAAAAACCTCTTGCAAAAACACAAGCTGAAATCTAAGCATTCACAAACACTGCTGCACGTATGAAAGTCATCCGTTTGAAGATCTAATTTGCAGGAGCATCTCATTATAAATCTCATTTCTGTTTCTAAAGCAGTAGCTCTCATTAACTAGATCTCTCTTCCGACCATTAGAGCCAATAGTGCTCCGATAAAAGATATTTATCTGAAAGCTACATCTTTCTATCTCTCAATCATCATAAGATTGGCAAATAGTAAATATGTCCTCATCCTTTCCATGATGTCAGGGATCTATCACAAACATCTGCCACCAACAAGCTCTAAACTTGTCTTAAAGTTAACGGGCATACATTTTTTCAGTGTTGATATACTGTCTCCTGCACCAATTTATACTTAAAATCCATAACTAAAAATATGTGATATTTAAGATGGTTATAGTTCCTGCATTTTAGACACAGTATACTTTGCTGTTGCTCTGCCAATGAAAATAGGAAACACACTTACTTGTTGAACAAATGACTCATAACTAACTACTTCCTGAATGAATCAGAATCATGAAACAAATCAGTTAAGTGAATGATGTAGGACTTAATATCAATCAGAATTTTTTAACAAATCAGTTCAGTCAATCATTCAATGACTCGGTAACACTTCAAATTCTCACTATTAACAAAGCATTAATTAATTTTGAAGTTTGTGCAAAAACAAAATGGAACCGGAGGACCAAAACTAACCTATGCTCAGGTATATATGCACTATATTGTTTAATACTGAAGTATGACAAAAGTAAGAAGATAAGAAAGCAAACTAAAGAAACTTTAATGGTTGTTAGATGAGTTGGTCCCATTTTAAAATGATTCAGGCCAAAGACTAACAAGGAGTTACAGGTTGTCTAATCCCAAGAGGAAGACTGGGCAAACATACACCCACCATCAGTGCTCACAGGTGGTGCTGTCCTCAAGAGACAAATCAGTGTGCATCTTCTTCCAATCTAAGCTGTGACAGAGCCCCAAATTGTTTTACTCCAGGAATCACATATTGAATTGACATGAGCACAGTGCTTCGGTGAGAGAAAATCAATGTGGAAGCTTTTTTTCCAGAGTTGCTAATTGGAAATGCTGTGTGGAGGCGGCAAACACAAAGCTCCATTACATTCTGCCCCTCCTTTTCTTTTGTGTGCTTCCTCTCCACAAACACACTAATGGATGTGTGAGTGCCTCTTCTGTGTGCGAGTCGCTGCTTCATACACACACTGTAAAGCCACATCTGTAAGCACATCTCATTAGAAGAGGAAACTCATTATCAGCAGTGATGGCTTGACAGGATGGCCACGGGTCTCGAAGACAATTCCCAAAGCTCTTAAAACTGAGCAAATGAGAACATACATGCATGGCCGCTGTGCTGACAGAATTTATTTGTCGTTTTGATTTTGCGAAATGTGATTTGGACATGTTTTGGATAGAAAAACCTCATTGTTAAGTCCTGTCAAACAAGCTGCCAGATCTTAGCAGGAGATCAAATCAGCAACACGTCTCTTCCTGGAGAACCAGAGCCTACCGATGTTGTTTTGGCTGCTTTTGGTCTAAGTAATGAGTAAACTGACCACCTATGCCTTCATTAATCCTGTGAGAAGCAAAAGGAAGGCATACTGATGAAAGAAAACCCCATTGTGTCGTTATAAGGGTGTGTGTTTGTGTATATTCTGTATCCAGGGAGCACAATTACGACCTGCAACAATTACTCAAAGACTCTCCCAGTAGGCTTTATTATTATCACATCCCCTTTATCAGTACTGGACAAATGCAGACAGATAGACATAAAACTACTCATGGTTTCCGCATCTCTC
>JAUMHR010000069.1:10504515-10521958 GCA_032361145.1 Enteromius fasciolatus
GACATGGACATCTTGGATGACATGGAGGTGAGTAAATTATCAGCAAAAGTTTTTTTAAAAGTGAACTTCTCCTTTAATGTAATGTGTAAAATATGTAAAGTAATGTTATGTAAGTATGGCATGTGTAAATAATGTGTAAAATATGTAATATAATGTTATGTACGTGTGGCATGTGTAAATGTAATTGCAATTAAGAATTGGATTCACTGTGCAGCCCTACTTTCATTCAAGCAGTATTCAGCAGTTTGAGAATTAACTCAATTTTTTTCATTTCTTGCAGACATGAACCTGCATTAAGATTTTAAATTCAGTTTTTTGGTTTAATGAGTGCATTTCTTTTGGACTGAGTCATAGTATTAATCACAGAAATGGTCTTGAAAGAAGCATTTACGCATGACGAGCAATTTCACTAAAGGGACCGCCTAAAGCCAACATCGCTTTCATGTTGCTGGAAGAAGCATTGTGACACAAGACACTTGAAAACTAAGCTGATAGGGGCTTGCTGAGGTCAACGCCTGCCTCTTACTTAGCTCTTTTAACGCTTTGTCGCATCAACTTAAGTCTCCAGCCCCCTGAGAGCCATCCAATGGACCAATCATATTGCACTTGGGAGGAAAACAAAAATGTGAGAAAAGGCCACCTGAATAATTGAGGCGAAGGGTGAATTATCTTGAGCAATATAGCATGCACAGTCTGAAGTAAAATGCTATTTTCCAAGAACGATGCCAAAACGTATGTGGATCACAGGACAACAAACAGCCCAGAGAACTCAATAATATATGGAAATGTCATGTTGTTATGGAAATTGGCATTTGCTTGTGTGTTAGGGGTTTTTATACGGTGGATTTACATCACCAGTATCACTCAATATGGAAAAGTAAATCGATACGTAATTGCTGTGTAATTGCATATGCCGCAGGCAATAAATCACAGGAGAGAGCAATATTTTGTACATAAATTCGATTGGGACATATCAGTCACTACACGAGCAAACCCTGCAGAAATGTACACTGTCCTCCTTCAACATTACAGCAGAGTTTTCAAAAACTAAATATAACAGACGAAGAGCACTGAGTAGAATACATCGTACATACATAGAAAACATAGAATACAAACTTCAAAAAGCTCCAAGCAGCATATTTCACTAATGACCCATGCATATGACCCAAGAATAGACTAGATAAGAACGAAGAGTAAGAAAAATCAATGGAGACAGCCGATACATGATGCTGTTTAATGAGGCCTGACGTCTGTTTCCTCTGTTTTCGTGGCAAAAATGAAAAATTACAGATTTAGGTTGCACAATTTCTGTGACATGGGTGGTTCATGCAAAACATAATGAGATGTGTTATAAAATGTTATTTCAGATTATAGACTCCTTTGTTCTCAAGGATATGAGCAAGAGATGTGCATTTGGGTTATTTTGACAGCTCGAGGTTGATGGGTAGCTGCTCTATGTATCAAACTCTCTTTCAGCCACTGTTTTAAGGATAAGTTCACTTCCATAACTCCAAGGTTTTGAGGAAAACAATTGAGAATTTTTCTTAATATAGTGGACTTTGACAGGGACAAATGAGTAGAAGACCCAAATTGCAGCTTCAGAGGGCTCTACGCGATTCCAGCCCAATCGTGCCCTTTACAAAAGAGGTAAAACAACAATGTCTTGTTGAACTTGGAGGAGTAAATCAGGTCCAGCACTACTCCTGCTTTCATCACCATTGGTTCTAGTTGAAGTCCACTATTATGCAGAAAAAAACCTGATGTTTTCCTCAAAAATATTCGACTGAAGACATAAATCGAATCATTTTATGTCTCTTACCACGTTAAAAATCCTCTTAAAAACTACATATACATCATTTCATATATTAGTATTTTTTAAACCATTTAAAACATCAATGTCTTTTCCAACCATAAAGTACAACCTACTGTAAATGTCCCACCAAAGATAAAATAAATACATTTAGTATATTTATGCTACAAAACATTTAGTCATTCTTACATTGTTCCAACTAACATCCAAAGATGATTTGTTTTTAAAATGTTGGTAACACAAAAATTGTAGCGAGCAAACAAATATTTTTCATTCCACAAAAGAAAAAAAAAAATCATGCAGGTTTGGAATCACATGAGGGAGACTATATAAACTATCCCATCAGACCCATGCCATTAGATCCAGGTACACTCAGATGTCCATGCACATGTTTTTACCACTTCTAGTATCTTTATGTAACATGCATTAACCATGAATTTCAATATATGATGCACAATTGATGACAGGAACCATAACATTTCCATTCATGAGCTCTTACCCTGCGTCTGGTCGATGTGCCCCAAGGTTTCTATCTGTTCAACGAGATCATTAGAGTTCCACTGACTCATACCCAAAAGCATGGCTGTCTTCCCCTCCAGCACCTCTGAAAGAAATCACACACAAACACAGATTCAGCGAAAGCAGCATATAATGAGGAAGAGACAGTCAATCATTTAGCTCATCGGCAGGATAATGCTATGCTCATTTCATCTGGAATGCAGCAGTACAAAGACTATTAAGATTCATCGAATTATCTTTAAATACAGCTAGAGCCATAAAATGATGTCCATCTAATGAGCACAGAGCGAGTGATCAGCCACTCCGCCGGTCCTCGTGAGACAGCCCCTGAGTGCTTGATGGAGGACTCGGCTGTGCGGTTCACAGCATGTGACAGCGAACTGCAAGCCCAATGCCGTGTCGGATCTCGCTGGGCCGATATTTCAGTGTGGAAGAAAGGTTGTGACAGGGCTCTGTCAGGCCTGCTCGTCTGCATCACCCGCTTGAGCCGGTCGGATGCTGTTTGTTGCATGCTATTCGATAGACTGTCATTTGAATTGGTTTTTGAGTTGACTCAAACAACGGTTTACAAACATACACATGCATGCTCACAGAAACAATGCGAGGGGAGCTCGGAGTTGAGAGACGAAGGGTTTTAAATCATAATGCAAATACTGGCAGTTACTGAGTCGTGTCGAATGGAACGGCGCTTAGAGAGAGCAGGAAGAACATAGATCTTCTGAAGTGTGAAATGTGCTTAGCACAAAGAAGAGCAACGACGGCAGCCTGGCTCCTGAAGGAGAGACATCCGCCTATTTCAGTAAATAAAACACATAAACTGCTAACGCACAAGGGTCTGCCAGCAAGGCTCACTGCGTAAAGATGACGGCAAAAAGTGGGGCTTAAAAGCAGAAAAAGAGAGAAAAAGAACAATGTAAAAATGTGGGAACATGCTTTTTAGAAAGAAAGTGGATGAGCTTTGCAGATTTGATTTTAAAGTATTCTATAAAGTGCAATCTGCACACTTTTTGGATACTAGATACTATGGAAGTAGAAGAAAAGATGCAACAAAATGGATTTTTAGGGTTGGCAAAGTAACATACTGTATTAAAATACATTTAATCATATTTATTTATTTAGAAACACATTTGAGATTGTTTATCTTTGGATTTATATATCTAACACTTAAACAGGGCAGAAAGGGATCAAGATGAACAGATAAAATAATAAAAAGTTTGTATTTATAGTAAAACATTAGCCTGGGCCCGCCCATACTTCCTGTGATGCTACATTCAATTTCGCAAGCAAAGTCAGTCTGGCAAAGCTGCCGTTTTAGAGCACTTCTGTTCCCAAAAAAGTGGGAACCAATGAGAAACAAGCTCTCCAAGGCATCTGATGGATGCAAGTTAAGCCCGCCTCCCAGAAGGCAGGTAGTAAGGTAGCTTGGCCAGACTAAGCTCATATGAGCTTTATAGTCGCGGAAGCCAGGCTAGTAAAATATATGAATTATACTACATTTAAACATTCTGTGTCAACTCAAACAGAGGTTTCCAGCTCAAATATTTGATTTTGCTCTCCTTTTTTTGTTTTCTGAAGAAAGGCAGACATGTGTAGTGATGTCATGTCAACTGTAAGTGTCATGGATAAATATTTACTGAATAATCCAATATTTTAGGAGAGTCACAAGATTTAGAGCCAAATAACAAGGGGGTAAAAATGACTCCAGAAAGATGTCAGCATCAGTGTTATTTATACACAGAGATTTGTAGATCTGTTGACTTTAACTATCTTTGTCGCATTATGTGCCAATGGTGACCACTCAAAAACGGAGAAACAGCACATTTCAAGTTTTTTTCTAAAAACTTTGCATGCCTGTAACTCAATAAGTATTAAATAATTTTAATATCTTTTTATATTCCTTTTGGTATCTTCATTTTCATATTACAATATGATTTTAGATTCTTGATAAACTTTCCTTTTGTAATTTTCATTTACAAGGCTCTATTGTTCAGATTCTCAATGAGGCTCCATCTTCAATTTTCAGTGATTGAAAACCAAATGTTAACAATTATATAACAATTTTATTACGTTTTATTACTTGTTTTAGCTTCAGTTCAGTAAGTATACAAATGTCAAAACGCACAGTATTAAATTGAAACATTACCTCAAAACACAACGCAATGAATGATGCCCAGATGGTGAAAAATGACAGCCAAATCTAAATTTGTACACAGATATAATACACAAAATATCACAGAAAAATGTGCAACACATCAAAAGACTAACAGACAGAGATATTCAGCAAATAAATTCCCTTTCTTATACAAAACTATCATAGATCTCAAAAAACAGCCGAATTGCGTAACAACTGGAACGCTGCTCACAGCAGGAGATCTGAAGTCTGACCATAATTGTCCTGAAATGTATTGTTGAAGGCGGAGTGTTTGTTAAACAAGCCGTGCTTGATGCCGGTAGCAGCAGTGCTTTAAAGAGAATGAATTCAGGGAATGAAGAATCTTCTCAGAGAATTTATTCTGCTGACAGTCTAACAATAAGTGCACAACACTGCCAAGATACATCACTCTCTACAAAGTTTACTCTTTAAAAGTACAAGTATAAAATATTAAAACAGAAGTTTCAGTATTTTAATTAGTCAACCTCCCCTATCCCTAATGGAGGTGTATAAATGAGTAAATTACTCAAAATGCTTTCACTAAAAAAGTGCTTGAAACAGTGACTGAAATGAGAAAAAGAAGAAACACAAGCTAAGTGCATAAATTCGGGGAAACGTTTTAAAATGAAGTTATTAAAAGGCTTTAAATTTAATTTCACAAATTCTAGAAAGACCTGCTGGTAATGAGTTCATAGAGGCCCAGAGCTTATCCATTAACATTCTTCAACTCTTTTTTTACTCAGACAAAATTCACACAAAGTGTCCATGTGGGCTAAAAAATACGGGTGGTTTTCCAGTTCTCTGTGTATGAACCAAACTTGCAACACAAGCCTGCCGGGAGTATATTTCCTTGTAAATTACATTTATGTGGACTTTCAAAGTAAGATCATGTTTTTTCAAACCCATATGAAGTACTTTTTACAGTGTAACACAACAGGAACTGTTAGACGAGTGACAGCCTCAGTCACCTTTGAAGTCACTGCATTGAAATAAAATGCAAATCAAAAATTCAAAGTAGTAAAACGACGCTTCAAATTTTCACATATTTTGTCCAACTAATACTTTTTTCTATGACCAGAATATGACCGTAGATGCCTGTGGCAGTCTAGAGGCAAAGAACATAAGACAGCGTTGTCTGCCTGACACAGTTTCATGAAAACAGGCTTTTCCTGGAAAATCTTCCAAATGAAACCCATATTTGGTTATGAAAATCACACGTCTTGACCTTCCTCCCAACACTGAGATTTAAAACTCCAACTTAAATACGAAGAAGAAATGTCTTTATCTTATGCGACTGGCTGTGACACTTTTGTAACTTTGACTCGCGTTTCTAGGCATGGAAAAATTGATCATTATATAACCCAGAGTTGCATATGAATTTAAATAAAAGACAAGCTATTCTAAGATAACATGATTTTCAGATATGCTTTAAAAATCAAACAGAGGTTATAAATAGCCGATTTCTTAGTTGATTTGTCAGTGCATTTGAATCTTTTGTACAAGAGCCCAGGGCTACCAGACTAGAGAGCAATCAATGCAACAGAAAAACACTTCAGCTCGAAATGCAAAGCCTGTGTAGGTAATGCTAATCAATTAGCATTAAGAGTTACAATGAATGACTGCGAAAACATACGGCAATCTGTCTCCAGCAGAAATTTACACAGTTTTAAATGAGGGTCCGATCTTATTCCAGGCTGTACAAACGGGCTCTGTTTAAGCACACTCTGACACGTCTCATTACTCAAATGCACACGCTCCAATAACAGACCTGAATTAACCTCCTTAGACATTTGCCAACATGTCAGTTAAAAACGATTCTGAACGCACTCATTCATAATCAAAACAGCTTTGTCCTTAATCACCCCGTGACAACATTTATCCAGCACAGCGTTGAAGTATATGCTATTAACAGTTGGTTGGGACAAACTGATTAAAGTTTCTGCAATTTCAAATTTTACTTGGCGCTTCAGCCCTGGTCACACGTCACAGGTTGTATACGACTGAGAGATATTCCATGATGAGACTTGAAGGAGATCAACCCAGCGGATATGAGAGGCATTAACAATGTAAGTGAGAGTCTGACACGCGTAGGGATGGGTACGAAACTCTGTACTTAATCGGTACCAGCGCTAAATGAAAAAAGACAGAAGCATCGATAAGCTCTGATGTTAACGGTTCTGCAATCGGTATATATATATATATAGTTAGAAAATAAAAACAAAGCAAATTCATGCACACAACGAACACGGCATAACATCTGGAAGGACAGGATGAGATTCTGAGGTGAGAGACAATAAACCTATCAACATCTCATCTGACTGCAGACACTGAATAGGGACAGTTAATTTTACTTATTAAACTGCATTTGAGAGAATGAACGGCTTTCATGCACGTCTATAAAAAATAATTACTTATGTTAGAAGTCTGCCAAAATAAAGACAATCATCACATAAGGTAATAATAATGTTTTATAATAATGTTAATAAACACACATTTTGGTTATATTAAAGTATTAAAATAGTCATCTAAATATATTTAGATTATTTCTGCAGTAGCCTAAATTTAAGGGCTGTCAAAAATAATGCGTTAACGACGTCGTTAATTACGTAAATTTTTTAACGCATCTCAAGCATGCGCAGTGTGACGAATTATTTGACAGGAAAGTGGGACAACAATTACCTCGGAGTAACTGCACATTGCATCAGTGACACGTGGGAACTGAAGTCTTTTGCGCTGACTATAATAAAAACCAAGGAGCGTCATTTTGCGGAGGCTTGTAAAGAACGGTCTTTGTCTGTTACACGTAACGTCAAGGGCAAAACGACAACCATTGGGATTGTGCTACGCTCGCTGATTGTGCTAACAAATGCCTCTAGATTGCCTCTTGATTTGTTTTTGTGTATTTTATTTTTCATATGGTGAGTTTGAAACATGAAACACAATCAATTACACGATTTTATGGTAAAATGTGTTACTTTTCATGTTATCCGTGCCAGTTTAGATCAAGAACAACATACTTTATTCAGCGTAAGCGGTGCAGCAAAAATAGACTTTTTTTAGTGTACAATGCAAGAGATTCCAAACTTGTATTACTTTTAAACCCAAACACTAATTTATGTGAATGTGTTCTAATAAAACAAACATAAAAAAGCTAAAGAAAATTTTTTTAGCTGCATTTTGCAACTTTTTTGGTTAAAGCTGCAGTAAAAAACTGTTAGTCCTCTTGCAGCCACTGTCCATTCTTTTACAGGAAAAAAGGTTTTTATTTATTTGTTTTACAATCATTTGTTTTGTCTGTGTAATATTTGCTCAAACATTGGTGTTTGTTAGGCTACAGATTATTATTTTACATAAAAAGTGTTGTTAATTCTGTTCTCAATTAGTTATTATTATATTTTTGAGTGCCTTTAAAGTACCGAATTGATAAGTGGTATCGATAAAAGCAGTAATACCGTTGATACCCATCAACACACGTGAAAGGGGCTCATGTGTCATGGAGGTGAAGGCAAGCTGACAAAGCTGAAACCGTGATGAGCCTCAATTTCCTTGCCGCTCGGCGCTCTGATCATCTGTAGCACACACTGACTGACAGGGGTCAATCTCACAGGTCAGTGAAGAGGAGTCAACAACAGCCAGTCACAGAAAGCATCCACAGCGTCGTATATTCACACACACAACCTCTGTGATTTCACAAACACACCTCTGCAGTGTCGCTCACACAAAAAGCCATTAAGCTCGCACTCTAAGCCTGAGCCAAACACTTGACTGTGGCTCTCCTGACAAAAGTGATTACTAAACAAACCCTCAGCCTGTAGAAAACAACATTTAAGTGTGCACAACGTTTCTTTTGTCATTTCTGAAAGAGTTCTCATATATGGTCACAAAAAGTTTGCAAATGAATGCTTTGAATCATGACAAATTTTATTTTATTTGCGTTTATTTGAGAGAAAAAAAAGAGCTTTTGTAACATTTAAATGCATTTACTTCCACTTGGTGTAGATCAATTTAATGTGTACTAACAGAATAAAAGTAATATTTTCTTTACAAAAAAAAAAAGTCTGTGAACTATATAATACTTAATGGTGGAGTTTCACTGTTTCACCATTTTCGTGAGCAGGATTTATTGGGCGAGTCTAAATCGAAGCTCCGTGACGCAATGGAGCCACTGAGCACTGCCCCTCCGGTGACACTATAAGAGCTATGATGCACTAGAAGCAGCACTGACTGCACAGACTGATCTCTGTGTTACATCAGTACAGTGAGAGCTATAGAGAGCATACACTCTGAATCGCTCTCGTGGTACTTTGATGTCAAACACTGATTGTTCTGCGCAGTGGTGCTTCCAGTCAAACACACACATAATAACTAGAGAGCATAAGCGTCATGGGTTCGTTCGTTCAATAATGAGTTACTGTCATTATACTACAGTCTGCAGTTTCTACCCATGACTTCATCACGTTATGTAGTTGCTATAATTTACAACTGAGCTAGATCAAGCTGCTTGAGGGAGACAGTTGAGAGAGATGGCAGCTTTGCCGTGAGTGGACGTGGTTTCAGCGCCATTAGCGGACACGTCCCCAGCATTTAAGAGCAGAGAGGACGGCTTGTTTTTTCAAGATTTTGCTTTTTATTAGCATGCAAATATGGCTGGGTGGTTAATAACACCTTTTTTTGTGGTGTGACAAACTGAGAACACACGTTTAATATTGACTTTAATTGTTTTCTGATGCACAAATTGAGGATATAAATAAATTTAGAAATGAACGAACACATTAAATGCTCTGAACAGTTTGCCAGTCACTGTCATAGTCAGTAATAAACAACTTAGTGCTGGTCCCTCTGTGCCTGCAGCCTTGGTCATCCTCTAAGCATATTCCCTATAATGCAGTGTGACAGTATAATACATTTCTTCAAAGTTCCTTTAAGGCAAGTCATTTCAGTCAGTGGTCATCCTAGTTATTTTCGATGTGGGCAATGGTGTCACCATACTGTTCTAAATAAACCCTCTCATTATCATTCAGGAATAATGCTAAAGTAAAACATTTATTTCGACACCTGCTGTAATAAGTATCATGATGTGATGTTTTTAAGTGGTCTCTTCATTCATGCAAAATTTTCTCTAAGCTAAGAAAAATGTGCTAATTTACTAAATTTAGTTTGAATTACTCAAGCTCATATATACACTGCCATTCTAATTTTAGTGTTGGTAAGAATAAGTTCTGTTTTTTATATAGAAATAAATAAACAACAATTTTATTATGTATTTTATTGCCAGTCCAAAACTGTATTTTCAGCAGCCATTAATTATTTTATTTTATTTTTTATTCATTTATTTATTTATTTATTTTTTCAAAATGAAAATTCTGCCATTAATTACTTGCCCTCACTTAGTTCCAAACCCCTAACGCCGGTTTCACACTGCACGCATAAGCAGAGCAGGAGCGCCGCGCGCCGTTTGTGCTTTCACACTGGCAGCGTTAGTCGCGTGCAGCTAAACCGCGGCTTGTACTGCAGTAAACTATAGACAAGCATCTTAATTATGTCGTATTTTCCAGCAATCTTCTCCGAACACTGTGTGCTTTAATTAATGTTATTGCCAACATACTTTGTTATGCGACTGCCTTATTATAGTTTACACAATAAACTTGAACAAAGTTTTCAATATATGTATATAAGATATATCTTATATATGTATAAGAGCCTGTCAGCAAAAAGGATGTCTGACCCTTCTCACATTTTGTATAAGAAACATTATATTTTGCCATGCAAAGGAAGGCTTGCGTGCAGATGCTAGATTGAATGGGTTAAGCTTTGAGATCCAAGACAAAATTATGAAAGATTTCCAACAAAAAAAGTGTATTTGGATTGAATTATTGAATTGAAAAACTAATCTTAAAGCTAACAAATGCCTCTAGTTTTAATCATTTAACAGACCTTTGACGTTTGGGCAAAAACTCGTGTAAATTGTGTGATTTTGTGCATTTTATTTTTGCATATGGTGAGCGTGAAACACGGAAATACATCAATTACACGATTTTATGGTAAAATCTGTTACTTTTCAAGTTAATCGGGTCAGTTTAGATCAAGAACAAGGCACTGTCACTTTAATTCAGCGTAAGCGGCGCATAAACTCGGCGCCGAAACTATCGCGGGACTGACGCTTCTGCTCTGCTCCTGCTATGCGCCACTCCTGCGTGCTGTGTGAAAGCACTCATCCGTTAACATGGGCGCCGAAAAAAATACGCCCTGCTGACGCGTGCAGTGTGAAACCGGCGTAATTCTTATTCCAAACGCAAATTCGAATATTTTTGATGATATCCGAGATCTCTCTTACCCTCCATAAATAGTTTAGATGATATTACAATTTTGCGCGTTAGTTAAATTTGCAGCTTTTGATGAAAGAAATTGTGCAACATTAAACTAAATGTGCAACATTCTGAATAGTAGTGTATCTAAGCTCATCTAAACAAAGCCTAATGATGGAATATAATAAAAACCTGCCAAAAACACATTAGGGAACTATCTGGCATGTTCCCCATTCCATCCCGCTGTAACATCTGGACTTTAATTGAGGTTTTGTGTTGTGTGGTAAAGTGGGGGGGCTCATTAAAAATGAATAAGAAATGTGTCTCATGAAAGTTAAATGTGGAAACATGCAGGATACTGATTACATTATACACTGCTACAACCCACTCTTACGGTTTTACTAACGTGAGGTAGACAGACACAAGAGCTCATGTGAATACATTTTAAAGCTGAATAATTTCATTTTGAACACCAAAGACTATGTGACCTTGTTCGCACCTCTAATGGAGAATCCACTGTTTTATTCACACCTCCATTCAACGACCAAATGTTAGCAGCTGCTCTGGGACTCCACTTCCACGGGTTTAAACAGCACATAGTACAATGCACATCAGTTCATCTGCTCATAAACATCCCATAATAAGATGTGCAAGTCACACTAGTGAAAACAAAATGGGTCGCTTGAGTACAAAACTTACCCTGAAGTTGCATGGTAAGTTGCTTTGGATAGTAGCGTCAGCTAAATGTAAATGCCTCCAATAGAAAGAGATAATGGATAGTTGCAATGCTGAGCAAGGCAAAGTGAAGCCCAGTCAATTTAGTGCCATTTTGCTGAAGACGCAAATCTTGAGCTATTTATTGTACGGGCTTCGATTGGCTCGCTCGTGCAGGGACACTTGTAAGCTGACAAGCGCATATGGCTGCCAGTTTTCATTGGGTTGATTGTAAAGGCTTGTTATTTGGACCATAATACAAACAAAAGTACAGTTTAGCATTTGTGTTCATCACGAAAGATGGCTAAAAATCTATTTCATTACAGGTTTTTTAGTGCCTACTTCAGAAAAACATATCCACAACATGTTCATAAAAAGAGAGAGAAAGAAAGACAGAGAGTAGGGCGCAGATGCTGAAGAGCTGAAGCCATCGGGTTATTACAAAGGGTTGGAAATAAGCGACACTTACCTCGGGCATCAAAAAACTCATCATCCGAGCTGTCAACAGATTCCTGGGCGATGTTCTGCATGCGCCAGTGAGAAGCGCTGAGCTTGCGTAGGGTCGCTAAGGGGAGAACATGAAAAAGATATGATCAAACCAAAGGTCACTAGTGCTGCATGCAATTACTGAGCATTGTGTGACAAATTAATCAGACATGCATGATGACAATGTTATTTAATATTACCACGTGAAGGCATCTAAAGGAATGTAATGGCTGGGAATTAATTGAAAGCATGTTTTTTTAATTAAGACTGGCTAATGTGGAAATCAAAGTGTAAAATGTGAGATTTAGGAATTCAAAATGAGAGTGCAGATCATACTTAAGATGACTTGTCGAAAAGAAGCTTTGATTGATGTTAAAAACCTTTGGATCTAAAAGCTTCTGCTTAAATAGTTAGACACACACAAACACACACACATTCTCAAATTCTATCATAATTCCACACACATATAAGCAGATGTTTGACTGGTTTTGGCAGATGTTGACACTATTAACTTAATATAAACCATGGTGTTGAAAAGCACAGGCATGTATGCTATATCTCCAAGAGCTTTCAACAAAAAATACTTGTAGAAAAACGATGACAACACAAATGAACACAAATCCATTCCTTCAGCGGCTGAAGACAAAGTACTTGTCAACTCTGTGGTTGATGGTGACTTCTTTTTGTCGCTGTTAAGATGACAGTAAGAAGATCTGATTTATATTCGGTCTTCAACACAAGATCGCTCTCCCAGGTAATTATGACAGCTACTATATTACCAAACTTCGCACAAACCATTAGTACAGACATCATGAAAATAATCTTTGCCAAATATTTCCAAGTAATGACGTGCTCACGAAGCATAGTCACAATAATCTGGGCCTTTTGGAACAGTATGTTCTAATAATCATAGGAGCCCAGGGCTGTTTAAATCTAAAGTTAATAACTTTCTAATCTAATGACAGATAGCGGCAATAATGCAAATTACAAATCAGCATTAAGTCAATGAAAGTTATCCTCTCCCAATCATATTAAGTGGGCCATGATTTAATAATTATAGATTGGCGTCATTGTGAGTGAACATACAGGGATGGGGATTTTTGATGCTTTATAGCTCAGCAAATTGCTTCTTTACTCAAAGCATTAAATCATTTTGCATTAGAAGTAATGTAAATCCAGTAATTCACACATCCAGGCTTAGTGAGCTCACTGCTGCTTTCATAAGGCTTAAAATCGCACTGAAACAAGCACAACAAAGAAATCCAACTGCAAGGACTTGCATTTATATTGATGCCTTTAGCAGATGTGGCTTACAAATGAAAAATAAACCGGAGATAATCTTGAAGAATCAATCAGCAGTGCCATAGTCAATGATTTTGCCCATTTGATTGGCAACACTCGAGAGGCGTCACTTAAGCTGTCAGTTCTCGTTCCCCTGCTGTCTTGTACCCAGACCTCCACGTGATCCTGTTCACGCTGTTGAAACAATAAGGACTCTCACCTTCCATTACTGGGGTTCGGTGCGGCTCCACAGTTTCATTCTCTCCCTCTGACTGCTGAACCCCCACATCACCATGCAGGATTTAATGAGCTTTTCATCTCTCCCGCAAAGTCAGCAGGTCAAATGTTGGCACTATTAATACACCCAGTGGAGATTTCAGCCTTCTAAGTTTTAACAAATTTGACAGTGGCATCAACAGAAATCTGCTTTTTCATTGCTGAGGCCTTGGACTCAAGCCCTGGCGGACATCATCAAGTCAAAATAAAAGCCACCAGTCTTTCAGAAGTCAAATAATCATCAAAGTAGATGTTGGTAGCCTTAACTTCTTTTTTAAAGATTTAGTTTTGAAGTTTTTCCTTTTATTACTGTAGTGTAGACAGGATGTGAAGTACTGTAGGAAAGCGGTGGAGGACGGGTTGAGAGAAGGTCCTCTGCGTTACATGGTTTTTTGGGGGGAGAGGGTGAGATGTTTTGTTTGGAAAGTCTCCATATGTTTTATTTCTTTCAGTTAAATGCCCTTTGTTATGATTCAAATATGGCATATGTGGCCACTGCATACTGTATGTAAGACTTGTAATATCTCATAAAAACAGGGGGTGAAAGAGATTACAATAACTTTGTGATCATAACAGTATAAACGGTGAAGAAAGGTTTACAAGTTACTGTTTACATTTAAGTTAAGTAACTATAATCAAATTTAGGGCATCCAAATACACACACATTATTTGTTTTAAATACTCTGATGGAGATTAAATGCTTTTTCCTTTGGGACGCAGGAGGGCAGGGGGGGTGTCATTAATGCAGTCTAAACACTGAGAAATAGCTTTTAAGTCATGGTAAATAGATTTACAGGAGGAGATAAAGAGGTGCAGATTAGTTTGAATGAGGGAGTCCAGTGAGGCCTGTCTTCAGAGATGGGAGGGTGGATATAACCTCAGTTCCTGCACTAAAGCATCTCTAATTGAGTCTTTTCAACGCTCCCCTTTTCACATTTCTAATCACATCGTCCATAATTCACCCTGGAATGAAGGCTGAGAAAAGAAAAGGTTGTCGTTTTTTGGCTAAAAAAGAATGTGCTAGAAAAACATAAATGGATTCAACCAGTAAAGGAGATGGTCATGGTTTCACAAGCTGTAATCAGAGTTATATTATAAGCCGGTGCATAGCTGAACCGAGATGGATTTCATTACATGTGGCATTGTTTGGCTGGCTTCAGTCTAGTCGCTTTTGCACTAAACCAGCGTAGAGTAGAGAATGTTCTTCAGCCATGAAATTGGTATGGTCTTCATGAATGATACATTTATGAAAATCCAAATCATTTCTTGTGGTTCTATAAAAGATAAAGAACAAATAATTTGATCAGCTTCCCGAAAGTTAGGTATAGCATGTGCACTTTTCTGTTTAATTGCGTCATCAACTACAGGGAGATTAAATGAAATTAAACGCATGCTGAAAACCAGTCTTCCTTTAAAAATTGAGGTTGAAACAAAAACTGAATTTCAGCTGACAACTCTGAAAGAAAGATGACTTTGCAGCCTCAGTTTTCTTAGGACAAGGTTTACTTTAGCTCCAGATGCCTGTGCAATTAAATTCATTATCTATCTATTATTCAGGTAGCTATGGAAGCATATGTGTAGCTAAATTCAATTTGAAATATAATATGCAAAATGCAATACAATATGTAAAATAGCAATGTATTTATGTATTTAAATTTAAACATTTAAAACGAAAATGAAAATTCAATTATATAATTTAAATTAGCCATTTTCTACACTAATTTTAATATGAAAGAGCATTGCTTAAATTGATTAGATTTAGGGGTAGGACACTTTGGATTGTATTTTTATCATAATAGCATATTGTAATTGTAGCAAAATTCAAGAGAATTTTAGAATGCATTCTAAAGGTGCAGCAAAAAAGTGGTTTAAATGGCTTTTAATTTTCTTAAATGCATTAACGCTTATATATGACGTTTCAGTTGCATTTTCAAATATCAGTATCTGTATCCCAATATTTCTTATTCGAGGTTCTAATAATAATCAGAACGATAATGGTTATGATACGTCCCCAATACAGGAAATAATCAACATCTTTCACTATGCACTGAATTAGCAATTTAGCTTTTTTTGTTATTTACTCAAAATAAACTCTCCATTTGAACTGCTGTATGAAAACCACTCAAACCTAGATTTGAATTCTCCATAACCCATCTAACTATGCGTCTAATTCTTAAATGGAGTTGTGATTTAGGAATGCTGAGTCATGGATTGTGATTAGGGTCGATATGGAGGTTTGATATGTCCCCTCTCCGAGGATCTTGCACAGTACAAAAATGGCATTTTCTCCCGAGCACTCACGACACGACTCACTGAGAGACTTGCTCTTAATCAAAAACATAATCTCTGCTAGATAGGAGCTGCTTTCCTCCAGCAATCTCGCTTTTCCCTCTTTCTTTAATCTCTATCTTAACCTCCCTCTTGCACTTTCTCTCCCATCCTTCGTCTTCCGCTCTTCAGCTTCACTCTTTTACCCACACATTCAAGAAGCTCCTCCACCATTTCTACTCATTTGTTCATCAGCCTCATTTTAAAGCCCCTCTAGAGAAAAGTGCAGAGGTAAAGGCCATTATGACATCAGATGGCTCCCATTGGCTCACTGCACTGGTTTTAAGGCTGTGTGTGTGACTTGAAAGGGAAGAGACAATAAACAAAGGCCACAAGGGCATACTTGTTGGAAAATAATGTGATTCTGTTATTGCCAGGTCTAGACGTCTGATTAATAGGGACTGGAATGAAAAACTTCCCTATTAAATTCAAAAAGCTTAGCTGTTTTCTTCAATAAGTGATTTTCAAACTTTTAAGCTTTCAAGCTTTTTATTTTCTGTAATGAGAAGCATTTCCAAATGAAACTAGATATGTATCCGACTTACACATTGTGTTCCTGCAGCCACAGGTTCAGTTTTCATGGAACACATGAATGCATAAAATCAGTCTTTTTGGATAAAATCATCTTGCAAATGCATAAACCTAAATCCCATGATTTTACATTGAAGTTCTGACTAATATTAGTGCTTACTACATGATTAGGGTTAATATTATGGGTTTGGTTTAGGATTACTTGCATGAAATTATGCATATGTTATTATAATAATAAGTAGTGATTTCATGTAGCATGCGTTACAAGGACACCTTAAAGTGCCTTTATTTTTAAGGCATTTTTGTTTTGTCTCCAACAGGTTTACATGCATGCAAGGTGAAAAACCCCCTCAAAATAAGCATTTAATATCACCTCATTTTCTAGTGATTCTCAAATGACTCGTTTGAAGCAGTCCCTCCTTTTCCTGAGCCTTCTCTGCTCTGATTTGTCAGATGGCCTAGTTCGTTGTTATAGGTCTAATGCATACAGCAGGCGTCAGTAAAATTACATGTTTGTGGGCGGGGTCAAGTTGTTCGCAGCCAGCCAACGTGGGAATTAATACTAACGACTTCTTTAGGCTTTATACAGTAGATTCAATTTTTTATTTTGACAGAAAATAACCTTATTTATCATGCACTTTCGAATTTTCAACTTTGCAGATTATTTGATATACAGCTACATTACACACAGCATGAAAGGCAATATTAGAAATGGCATAATAGGGGCACCTTAAAAAGTGTTACCAAAACTAATAATTTAGAATTGGATTCAAAATGTTTTGCATAATAATTAATTAAACACTTCAATTACATTATTTTATTTAGAAAATATTTTATTCTAAATTATACATGATGCATTTTTGAAAAAGAATGCAATTTTATACTATTTACATATACACACATAATTTTTATTAATTTAATTTCAAAAGAAAATAATCAATTTAAATTGATTAATAACTGAGGTTAAATTTATTAATATTGAATTTATAATATATATATATATATATATATATATATTATATATATTACATTTTTAAGAAA